>JAXGGA010001405.1:0-154974 GCA_038373865.1 Uloborus plumipes
GGGACCAAATTTTCGTCTTTCTTGACACAAGAGCATGGGAAAAAAACACAGGCTAAAACAATTAGCTTGTGAAAAATCTAGTAGAAAAAAAAAATCATGACAATTAAAATTACAATTTTAGTGCTTAACACAAATGTATTTTGGATAGGACATATGGAGGCACTTGCATTTTTCAACACTACAAAGTGACAGCATTATTAGGCTGCAACTAGTAGGCGACCATGATTGTTTCTACCACAAAACATAATTTGACAATTATACTTCCAAATTTGCTTATGAACCTGAAAGGAAGTAAAATTTCTTCCATTGGTACCCATGACAATGACAATTGATTAGCAACTGACCATAGTACTTTATGGTCCATAGATTTAATGTGCACACAAACCAGCATGCACCTGGAAATTTCTTTATGGCCTATTTAAAATTAAACTTTTTTCTACAATGAGTTATAAGTGAAGTCATATAAAACATTTCTTGCTACCTGACTGTTACATCTCATGAACAAATTGCTATGGAACAAAAGGCAACAGAGACACAAGTGGCACATTAAAAAGCTAAACATCCGAATTTCAAACAATATCTATTTCGTAATGCTCATAGGTACAAATGTGCAACTTGATACAGCTATCATACTACTAAATAAGTAATCAGATCCAATAATCAGGAGAAAACTACCTGCTAACAAACAGTATGATAAGATTGAGAATTGGTCAACAAAGAGGTATAATAGTTGACAAAGATGGCTTACCACAACACAGAAATTACATATTTTCGCACAATAAGGTGGATAAAACTTTTCCCTGACCCATAATTTGTAGAAATTAACTGCTTAACTTTACAATGAAAAATTACTTCTCCATCTTTTTAGTATGTATAAATCAGCAAGTGACAAATTAAAAAACCAAATATATTCTTAATAAGTAAAATACTAACCTTATTTTTATTTTCCACAGCCTGTGAAGAAAGTATTATCACTAATGGGAGTTCCAAGAAATGATTGGAGAAGATTCTGTTTTAAGCCAGTCGGTGGCTCATTAGTCCATTTTAACACCATTTTGGAGGACTGTTACAGGAAAACTATGACAAAATATTTAAACTGCATCAAATATTACAGAATTTCAATAATATTTGCACGTACAGAAATAATTATTAACTAATAAAACAATTAATCTACTAGCGTATCAAGAGAAGCTATATAATCTACCTTTTCAGAAGGATAACTTGTAAGCCAAATTCGACAGTTACTATCCGTGTTTTTTATCAGATCAGTTCACTGCAGATTTTTTCTAGCTGTGGCATCCAAGATACAGCTAAATGACAATTTTGCAAAGCTACCCAAGTCCTAATTTCTGAGCCTTTTCTATCATTTTTGAGCTACTGGGCCCTAAAAAAAGATGAAAGTTGCTGAGTTTAATGAAATGAAATCAATATTTTTCTTGTGATTTACCACAGTTGAACTAAAGTAGATTTCTGTTATAAAAGATTTAAAATCAGTCATTAAGACGAAAAGGGAAAATATGTGTCATCCAAGATCTTCCGAATATGCATCTTTCAAGTTAGTAAAACAATACCCTTGGACTGACACTGAAAATAAAATGGATTAAAGCAGAAAAATTGCAAATTGTTGCATATTTATGTTTGAGTTACGAGAGGCTTGGGGTTGTTCAACTCAGATAGCATGATCATAAGAATGGAAAAAAAAAAAAAAAAAAGATTAAAAGATAAAAAAAAAAAAAAGATAAACAGCAAAAACAAAGATCTAGTTCCTAATATGACAATTGGAAGATGAAAAGAAACCACACAGGAAACATAAAACCGAGTCAAAGAAGTTGTAAAATTTTGTAGAATTTCAATGCACAAAGTCATGTTATTGAAAAGAGGCATGTAGGCCCTTGTAAGCTAATAGAAAGAAATCTCATGGAAACAAGCATAAAATTACATTTTAAAAACTCTCCCTCCATCTGCAAGCCTACTTAAATACTACATTTGAAGTAAAATAGTTTGTAAGTTAAAAAAAAGCGAGAAATCTTTAGTCTTAGCACAACAAAATAAACTTAGGCTCATTTTCTAATTATTAGTTAAAATTTAATCAGTGAATATGTCGATGTATGATTTTGATAACCAATTAATTAATTTAATTGGCAGAAATCTCTTTATTGCCTGTTAAAATCAAAAATAATATAAGTATCTATAAAAAAGGAAGAAAGTATAAAAATGAGCTTATAATTTTTTTTTCAGTTTTCCAAGCCCAGAATATGTAGATATGGAACACAATGGCTAAAATAACAAAATTACCTGTCCTTGACCAAGAGATATAGCATCAAATCTCTCTCCTCCAAAGCCTTTATCCTCAGCAAATTTCAGCAAAGCTGCCATTGGATCAGCTCCAGGTGAAAGGATAAACAACAACGGTGTTGTAGCACTTGAATCACTGTAACTTTGAGGGAAGATCAAATGGTGGGGGATGAACAAATTTTCGCCGAGATTTGCTGCAACAAACTTGGTGACCATTGGAACAATCTAAAAATCAAAACAATGGCCCAATCTGGTAAAAAATGTCAAGTACTATAATTAAGAATTTAATGAAATAAACTAAGCTTAAATGAAATAGATTGATACCTTCGTGCATAAAAATAAAAGCAATTACAACAACATTGAAAACACAAATGTGCAGAAATGCTGCAGACACGTATTTTGGCATTACAAGAAACACCTTTTTCAATGCAAAAACGTGAGCTTACGGGATGCACAGACATCCAACCGCTGTTTGTCGGATGTCTGTCTATTCATAAGCTCACATTTTTGCATTGAAAAAGGCGTTCTTCGTAATGCCGAAGCACGTGTCTGCAGCATTTCTGAGCAATTGTGCTTTTCAATGCTGTTGGTAATTGCTTTTAAGCTTTTAAATGTTTACTAGACCAGAACCATAAAAATAAAAAAATGCAGATCAAGATATTAAATTTGTATGACAAACACACAAGTTAGAAATAAAGTCTAGAAAAATTGGATTTTTTTTTTTTTTTTTTGCTTTACCTTATCTGGTCTCATACACTTCAAGATCATCAGTTTTTTTGGAAATCATAATATTAGAATTCCATTGCTTAGGCAGTTCCAATTTTTGAGGCTCCTTCGAGTCATGCATTGTTTTTCCATATATCTGGATCAGCAATAAAATCTTCCTAAAATTGTAACATTGGTCACAAAGCAATAACAAGCTCAGCACAAATAACCAGATATAACTAAATTAAAAATCTATTAACTATAATTTATGTATACTAAATTCCTAAATAACTTCTAGCAACTCAAACCAGCTGTCACATTGCCACAGATCATAGGAAAAAAATAGTTATTTCTACATTTTGGCAGGATAGATCTCTCAGGTCAATCTAAATGTTACTGAAACCATACAAAATTAAGCAGGCATAGGAGTGCAGAACATAAAAAACTAGGCAGTTTAGACTACTGAAGGAAAAGTTTGAAACACTTTTAGCAGTCTAATGCTGTGAAATAGTTATTAAACAAATCCAAACAATAGTTTTATGGGTACATAGTGATTATGCAGTTATAATAAAAGTCAGTTCTAACAGATATTTCAGCTTTGTGCAGTTTAATTTTGTTATTTATTCTATACAATTTTTTAAGGATAAATTTTAAAGGTATGTACATTTTTGGGCTAAAAATTCCATGAATTGGTTTTACTTTGCTAAACAACAGGAATATGTGACCAATACCTCAAACCATCAAAGGCCTTTGTGTCCGATAATCTACAGAGCTCGTTCCAGCTTTTTTCCAGTAACCAAGATGGAGCGGGGTTTGGCACGGTATTTTCCAGACCTACACCACCAGTCAGGAAAAACTTAAATTCACTCTTTTCCAGCTTCTTGTCCGAGCTGATATTATGAATGAAAAACGTCTCATTAGACCATATTGCATAATTACGATGCATTCAACATGAAAATGTAGAGGTTGACATTTACAATGAAAGTGCTGCAGTTGTACACAAATATTTGGGGAACTCGTTTTTCCATCAAAGCAGATGTACATTGATGGATTTTTGTTGGACTAAAAGAAGTTGGTTTAGGCTATTGAGCCAGCTTTTTTTTTTTTTTTTTTAAGCAAATCCTTACTTTTTCAAAAAAAAAAAAAAAAAAAAAGTTTGAAAAATTTAAATTTCATTAGTATTATTTTTATGATAACAGACCAACTATTTTAGAAAACAGCCCCCCTTCCCCCTAAAATCCAGTATGCAAACCATCTAAAAGTATTAGTAAAGGTAAATGATTTAAACATGCACACAGTAATTGAACTACAGATTACACAATATCTAAAACTCAGGTTAGATTGTTTTAATAACTACAAATTAAGCAACATTTTAATTGATAAAAAAACAGCATTTTGTATGAATTAAAATGACTTAAGCTTTGCAGTATTGATTCGTCATTCCCAATTCTAAGCATGACTCACACTACACTGAACAATTTCTTACTCCCTATGATGCTGATTCAAAAACTGGTTGCAAACGAATGCATTCCTAGGTATGCATAGTAATTTTATCAGTCGTAAAAACTTCTTAAGTAGCTTATTTCATTTGTTACAAACCAAAACACAAGATTAAGAATTGGTAAGAAAGGAACTAATTTTTAGGTACATTACTACTTTTATTTTTTATGATTAAGTTGTTAAAGAAGCTGCTGTTGCACAATTGTTTTAAAAGATTATAAATAGAGTAAAAAGTAAACTTTCTAAAAATAAATTTTACTTTAAAATCAAACAAGCTAAATGAACAGATATATAAAAGCTTGGTGCTAACACAGCATACATACTATGATTTAATGTCTGTATTCAAGCATTGAAAACTGTTTATTAACTTTCATAAAATTAAAGTACTGTCGTCCCCGCTTAATCGGGTAATGGATAAACGAATACCCCGCTTATACGAATAAAACATCCTGGAACCCATGCCATAGACCCAATTTTAAAGATCCCAGCTTAATCGAATAATATTTTTTGGAACTGACAGTATTCGTTTAAGCGGGGCTGACAGTATATGGGAAAAATTCTAAAACATCTTTTGAGTTAATAACTATATGGTACAAAAAACCCTCTGACACACTTACTTAACTTAAAAATAAGTTCATAGAGATGTAATTAAAAAAAAAACTCTATTAGAATTAAATATCAGAAAAAACAAATAATTTGAAAAAGGATGTTCTGTTTCAAAAGCAATTTTTTTGTTAAAAAGTAAACATTAGGGATTAACTTACATAAGCAAGTTGCAACACAAGATGAATGCAAAAAGCAGCTTATCTTTTTCAAATAGAGAGCGACAAATATTGCAATACAAGCTGTATGTGAAATATTCACTTAGATTCTTCAATCTTATTGAAAGATCAGATGATTTCTCACTGGAAAAGAAAAGTTATCAACACTTCGTAAGCAAGATATTGTGACCAAGAAATTCATGAGACTTGACAATACACAATAATCTAGGCAACTAAGATGTTTTGGTTTCAAACAGTATACAATTTATTAAAAGTTTTGTACTTAAAAACAGAGAACCTGAATGAAAATACATGTGCTTTTTAAACCTAAATTTGAGATAATTTTCACAGTATACAGTTAAAATTATTTGACATTCTTAAGAAAATAGGGAAGTGGCGTGAATGTTAATAAATTCCAACAGACATTACTATTTATCCCTTTTTTTAACAGTATAGTTAATAAAAAAAGAAATTAATTATTCACAACTTAAGGACTTGCTAAAGTCTGGAACAATAAAAAATATATTTATTTCTGGAGGAGAAATAGAGGAAATTTTTCTTAAAACAGATATCAGAGGTATAGGATGCAAGAGATAAAGAATAAACAATAGCAGGGTTACTAAGAGGTCATTAAAGAAGAATCACCGGAATGGTTTTATTAATAAGCAATCATATCTCCAATTTTATGTTAAAAGAATGAAAACAAAACGATTTTAATTCATTCAACAAAAATTAAAACTCAAGAAAAAAAAAATTACTCAGAAAAGTTAGCAGAGAAAATAAATGATAGGAAAGCAGAAAGGTTATAAAAGAGAAAAGTCTCACCTCTGCTGGATAGCTTTTAGAAAAAGATTAATAAACCAAGTTAGGGAATACTGATACATAGGATCCACATTAGGAAGGTCAGTGATAGAGAAAAATAGGACAGAGGAACGTTTAGCAACACCCTTGTATGATTCACGAGATTGATTAATGTGAGCAGTTGTTTCGTCAGCAATCTAGACAAGAATGTTCATGCAAGCATTATTAGTTGAACTGAAAAATTGCTAGATACGAATAATAAATTAACAAAATACACATGCATAAATAGTTGAAATCCTCTAATCAGCCTATTCTTATTTTTGAGTAAAATTGGATTACCACAAACATTGAATTATATAGAAAAAAAGTGTGCAGCAATGTGATTGTTCACAAAGTCAGCACAAAATCCATTGCCTACCTCCAATTATTTAATAATTGAGTTACAAATCTGTGAGGTTGAAAAAGATAAACAAATGACCGATTGTGCTCATGTTGGATTAGGTAGTAGTAGATCAGATTAGGAGACAGGTAAATTAGGTTATTATAGTATATAGATACAAAAATATACAACCATTAACTCTGAACAATTGGTTTCATATACATTCTTATTTTTGATACTGGTTGGTTTTTTATCATTATTATCTTATCTTTTAAACTCATACTCCCTCTATCGCCTTTTGAGGAGTAAAATCGCTACTTTAGAGACAATCTGTACCAAGCTGGGAACCACTGGTTTAAATAAAAACTATTATTAAAAACTTTTTTTACTATATTAATGAAAGAAATGAAGATATATGTACCAACAAAATTTTACTCAAACTTCTTTAAAGTATTTAACACTATTATGTATGTGCAAAGAGTTACCTCCCAGAAGCCAGTGCAGAATCAGAACAGACGCAATTACACCCACAGGTCGGTCATGACATTCCGAGACTGCAGTTTTATCCTTATTCTGGACTCCTCAGTCAGGAATAGCCTAAAAACTGAGCTGGAGGCAAAGATCCTCTTATTTTAGATAAGATTGCCAACAAACTGGTAGATAAAATAAATTTACCTTACCAGCAAGCGTCCGCAAACCATGGTAAAGCTCAACTCAAAATTTGAAGGCAAAAGCTTTTGCCTTCAAATTCATTTTATCTACCAGTTTGTAGGCAATTTTAGCTACAATAAAAGAATCTTTGCCTCTAGCTCGATTATTGGCTATTCCTGACTGAGGAGTCCAGAATAAGGACAAAACTGCAGTCTCAGGATGTCATGACCGAGATGTGGGTGTAATTGCTTCATTATTACGTGTAATAAAATATTATTTTCATCAAAACTTTCATATAAAAACATATTTATATTTCTTCCTTTGCAAATAAAACCTTCTACCGAGAAATGAAATAATGTATTAGGGTTAGGAAAATATTTTTTATGTAAATTCTTCAAATCAAAAATGTCTTACATAAAAAAAGAATAAGATATAATGGAATCTTAATTGTTAGAATTTGAGCAAAAGCACATTCAACTGACAAAAAATTTCATTTAAAATTACTTTTTGTTTTGCTTTAATATCATCAACAAGAAATTTAGAAGAATCCAAAATTTGAGTAGCTTCCTCATTTTCAAGAATATTGCTTCCTTCAGATTGAGCTAATGTCTTAAGAATCTTATCTTCTAATTCCTGCAAGGATTTCTCATTAGCAGCTGTTTCAATGATTAATTCTTGCCTTGCTTTTTCCAAATCAGGTCTGTAAGAGAGATTCAGAAATAATTAACAAAGCTACAAATTAAATAAGTTTATATTAAAAAAATTCTGAGTTATTTCTCAAATATTAACTATCAAATTACATAGCTTGCAAAAGTATTTAGTATATTCCTCCATCACTATATTATAGCATTTAATTTCAGAAATAGAAGCAATAGCATATAAAATCAAGTTTTTTATAAATATTCTTGGATTTAAAAAATGGATTAGAAGTTCTATTAATTAATTATCTAATCATTCAACAAAACAGATTAACTAAAGGAATATAATATGACTAATTACACGTCCACAGTGCCTTTTATTGAAGCAACATGATTCAATGTACTCGAAACTTTTGTCTAGAACAGCCTAACTGTCTGATTAATCATGCTTCATGCATTTCATGGGTAAGCCGTAAAGCAGATCAAACTAATTACCATTTTGCTAAATTCAATTCAGGTTCAAAAAATATATCTTTGTCATGCACACATAATTTGACTTAAAATTCAAACTTTTCAAGGAATAGAACTGAGAAAAAATTGAATAAGAGTTATTTACCTTAAATAATTCTATGTACTAAATCTGCTTTCAAAAAGTGGAAAATATTCATTCATCATACACTTGCAAAACAGAAATATATCTTTAAGATTGAGACATAAGATTGAAGAAAAAGGCAGGAAGAGAATGCCATGAATTTATTTTTAATTATTTTCCTCCTTAAGATAAGTAGTTAAATGTTTGTAAGCGATAAAAATAAAAGAAAATGGTGTCAAAAATACTGCCAAATTAAGAAGAAAAACCTGACTAAAATATAGATTAAACGAAAAACAGAAATAAAAGATAGACAAGATATATCAAGTAAAGATTAGTCTTAAATATCATGAATGCATGCATTAGAAATTAAAACATTTAAATTTTACCTTTCTTGCGCAACTACAATTCCTAAAAGCTGATCTTCCAGACCTTCAGGTGTAATCATAAAATTCAGTAAAGAAACTTTCGTAGAAATTTCAGGTAAATAGTGTGGATTTCGTAATTTTGTAGTTATGTAAAGTTTGAAATCTTTGTTGAACTCCACTATGTTATCCCCTAGCTGAACCATATCAATTGTACCTAAAATAATTTCAAAGTTAAAGCTCATTTAGAAAATAGTTAGACAAATATATAAATGCACTTACATGTTTAAATTCTTAAAAAGTCTTAAGAAAATACAAATGTTCATTTGTTCTATGTTCTCATACATTTTGTCACTAATTTCAGAATCAGATTAATTTGTTCATCTTCCATCAAATTATTTTGTACCACAGAGTAAAAGTAAATATTATTAAGAGTGGAACTGAATTCAGTTTATTTTAACATTACTTTATAGCTCAATAATCCAATAAAAAATGCATTTCAATAATTATTCAAAATTTTTTTTACGCAAGCGCTAATTATCAGAACAATCTCAGAGCAAATATAGTGGAAGCCCCAGCATACCCTTTCTATCGGATCAAAGGTAAAAAAATTATCAAACAGGAAAACTGAAAATTGAGGATAGGAATTAAAATCTAAGCATATTATTTAAAAATGGACTCTTCCCTAATGAAGTAGTAGTAAAATGTGTAATCTTAACTTGTCTTTTATTTTTAGACACAATTTCATTTATAATATGCTAACTTTTTTTTTGCAAATTTGTTCCTTTATTTGATTGCAATTTCCTTCTTGATTGACATTCGCAAATAAAAAGTTCTCTCAGTCCCTGAACCCCCTCTCATTAGAATTTAAGTGTTTGAATTCAGCCTGTGCAATTCCTAGAAACCCTATCTACACTACTGTACTAAGCACAAAAGTGGTATCTGCAGTCGAGCTGAAACTGAGATATTTTGTTTTTAAAGTTTTGCGCCTCCTTATGTTTGAATCAAACATGGGTACTTATATTTTTAATAATATCTATGTTCACTTGCGCCAACTTATGGTTTTTCTGAGGAAGAAGGGGGGGGGGGGGCGAAAGGTGTCAGTCAACGTCTTGAAGGGGGCGATGAGCACAAAAAGGTTGGGAAACACAGCTCTAATGCAACCCCATTAGAAAAGGAAAAAAGTTATACATACATAAAATGACCCAACAAAAAAGGAAAAAAAATCCCGAGGTTACCTTACATAAAACAGCAAAGTACATTTAGAGCTTAAAAATCCATTACCTTGTTTAAAAGTTTGTCGAAGGAGTAGAGGCTCTAAAGAGGGGTCCCCCCCCTTTTTAAAAAAAAAATTTTAAAAAAAAAAAAAAATTTTTTTTTAAAAAAAAAAAAGGGTTTTTTTTTTTTTTTAATTTTTTTCCCTTTTTTTTTTTTTTTTAAAAAATTTTTCCTTTTTTTGAAAAAAAAAAAAAAAAAGGCAATTTTTTTTTTTAAAAAAAAAAAATTTCTTTTTCCCCCCCCCCCAAAAAAATTTTTTTTTCCCTTTTTTAAAACCCAAAAAAAAAATTTTCTTTTAAAAAGGTTTTTGGGGGGTTTTTCTAATTTTTGTTTTTTTTTTTTTTTTTTTTAAAAAATTTTCCAATAAAAAAATTTTTTTTTTTAAAAAAAAATTTTTTTAAAAAAAAGGGGGGTTTTTTGGGGGGGGAAAAAAAAAAAAAAAAAAATTTTTTAAAAAACCCAAAAAAAAAAAAAATTTTAAAAAAAAAAAAAAAAAAAAAAAATTTTTTAAAAAGGTTTTTTTAAAAACCCAAACCCCTTTTTAAAAGGGGAAAAGGGGCCCCAAAAAAATTTTAAAAAAAATTTTTAAAAAAAAAAAAAAAAAATTTTTTTTCCCCAAAAAAAAAAAAAACCCGGGGTTTTTTAAAAAAAAAAAATTTTTCCCCCAAAAATAAAAAGTTTTAAAAAACCAAAATTAAAAAAACCCAAAAACAAAAATTTTAAAAAAAATTTAAAAAAATTTAAAATTTTTTAAAAAAACCCCCCCTTTTTTTAAATTTTTTTTTTTTTTTTTTAAATTTTAAAAAAAAAAAAAAAAATTTTTTAAAAACCCAAAAAAAAAAAATTTTTTTTTCCCAAAAAATTTTTAAAAAAAAAAAATTTTTTTAAAAAAAAATTTTTTAAAAAAAAGGGAAAAAAATTGGAAAATTTTTTAAAACCCAAAAAAAAAAAAAAATTAAAAATTTTCCGGGGTTTTTTTTTTTAAAAAAAATTAAAAAAAAAATTTTTAAAAAATTTTGTTTTCCAAAAAAAATTTTAAAAAATTTAATTTTTTTTTTAAAAAAAAAAATTTTTGGGGGGAAAAAATTTTTAAAAAAAAAAAAAAAAATTTTTTAAAAAAAAAAAAAATTTGGGAAACCCCCCCAAAAAAAACCCCAACAAAAAAAAAATTTAGGGAAATCCCCCAAATTTTTTTCCCCCCAAAAAAGGGGGGTTTTAAAAAACCCCTTTGTTAAAAAACCCTTAAAAAAAAAAAAAAATTTTTTAAAAAATTTTAAAAAATTTTTTAAAAAAAAAAAATGAAAAATTTTTTAAAAAAAACCCCCAAAAAAAAAATTTTTTAAAAAAAATTTTTTTTAAAATTTTTTTTTTTGGGGGTTTTTAAAAAAAAAGGTAAAAAAAAAAAAAATTTTTTTTTAAAAAAAAAACCCCAAAAAACCCAAAAAAACCCCCCCCCCCTTTTAAAAAAAAAAAAACCCCCCAAAAAAACCCCCCCCCAAAAAAAAAATTTTTGGGGTTTCCAAAAAAAATCCCCCCCCCCCCCCCCCCCCCCCCCCCCCCCCCCCAAAAAACCCCCAAAAAAAATTTTTTTTTTCCCCCCCCCCCCCCCCCTTTCCCCCTTTAAAAATTTTTTAAAATTTTTAAAAAAAAAAAAAAAAAAACCCCCCCCCCAAAAAAAAAAAGGGTTTTTAAAAAAAAAATTTAAAAATTTTTAAATTTTTTTTTTAAAAAGGGGAAAAAAAAAAAAATTTTTTTTTTTTTGTTAAAAAAAAAAAAAAAAAAATTTTAAAAATTAAAATTTAAAAAAAAAATTTTTTTTAAGATTTTTTTTTTTAAACCCCAAATTAAAAACCCCAAAAAAAGGGGAATTAGTTATTCAATAATTGGTTTGAGAGTAAAATAAAAATTAAAAAAAAATATCCTTAAACATTTTCTTCTGTTTCGTTTTTTAAAAGATCATTGACAGTTTGCTGTTTAAGAAAAAAAAATGTATTCAAATGTATGTAATGTTCAAGTTTCTCCTGAGGGTGACTGAAAAGAATATGCACAAAGTATACACATTTCATTAAAAAGAACATAATAGATAAATACATAGATGCAGATTTCTCAAAGTTAGGAGGAAAAGAGGCAATTAACAATGCCTGATTAATCTTAAGATTGATTGTTTGATTACATTTATTTGAGCACAACTGCTTTTATTTTATTTTTCTTAAAACATTTATATTACTATACAACATTTCAAAACTGTTTTTTTTTTCTCTTGTTCATTTTAAGAAAGATTATTTTTACTGGTATTCTTTTGATATCTTACCAAACAATGTTTAACCCAATCACTGATACATAGATTTCGATACAATGATGTATAAGGGCCAAGATAAGCTATTACTGCTGATGCGAGCAGAACATCTCCCGGCAAATTGTCATATTTTATTTTAAGATTTTCTGCTTCATTAGCCCACCTGAAAATACAAAAAATCAATTTAATATAAATGCAAAAAATGAATAAAAATCAACAAAAATAAATAACAGTAAAAGAAACATGCACACAAGACATCTGAATTCAGAATGAAAGTGAAAGAGAAATATGTTTAGAAGCAATTGTCTTTATTTTCACCATACATCTATATACATTAGAAACTATTCATTGAAACAATACACAATTTCATGAATTCGCATAAAAATTCAAAGGTATGAAATAATTTATAAGGCAGATGAAAAAATTGAATATGCTTTAATACCATACTCTCTCTTACAAATAAAAAGCCTTACATTCTAATAGTTTCAAAAGATATTTCATAGGAATTAATATTTGAATCAAAGATAATATTTAAGAACGGTTTTTTTTAAACTAAGAAAATATTATTTCAGACTATAAAAAATTGCATTTGTGCTATGTCTAATTAAAAGAAGTGATGACACAGGGCTTAATTTGCAAAGAAGTTAATATCTCAATTTTGCACTTCTTTTCTATAATAGGTGATTTTTTTTCGATTAAGCACAGGGTTGTCAAAAAACTACTTTTTTTTAATAATGACTGTGCTGGTGGTCAAATTGGTTTAAATCAGTCGAAACTGGTCGAAATGAAATATTCAGAATGAAACCTTTTTATTTTATTATTGAATGTATCCATATACATTAGAAATGTAAAACACTCAACACAGACTCATGGAGAGAGATACATCAAAAGTAAAGAGCAAAAATACATTAAGGTAAATGTTTACAAGATAAACGTAAAAAAGCAAAATGTAAAAAGATGAAATGCAAAAAGATAACATGTAAAAACATAAAACGCAAAAGGCAAAATGTAAAAATATAAAATTCAAAACTCAAAAAGAAGTTTTTTACATATTAAAAACTGGAAAATCGTAAAATCCAAACATGTAAAAAACCACATAAAAGTTTAACTGGGTCAATCCAACTGCAGTTCTAAAAGTTTGTCCCTGGCCCATTTCCAAATATTATTTCTAATAAACAGCTACGCTGTACCTGATTCTTTCTCCGCCAAGGCCACCAATCAGTTTCTCAGCTCTTTTCAAGTTCCTTTCGCATGTGGCCGCTTGATTTTCCAAATCTTTTTTCTTTTGAATTGATTGGTCACACTCATTTCTTAGATTGGATAACTTTTGTTCCAATGCAGAAAGTTCAGCCTGTTTTTCCCCCAACAACTTCATAATGACTTCAAGCTGTTGCTCTGCTTCAGCTAATTTCTCTTTTTTAGGGGCAACAATCTAAATTAAACCATATAGAAAACATTAATGCAAGAATCTTACAATATGCAACATAAATTAGAGTCTTATAATATTTAATACATAAATTAAATTAGACTTAAGAGTAAAGGAATACATATATTTTTCTTTTTTTTAATTGTATATATACTTTTTGCGCATTATTGGGTGTCAGTCATGCCTTCTTTTTTGAAAAAACTTGTTGAAAATGTCCTTAAAATTTTCCCTTTTTTAAAAAATGAAAAATAAGATTTTCAGAAATTAATTCAACATAAGTTACCAAAACAGAGAGAAATCATTTCTTTAGTTACATATTTCAATACAGATATCTTAGTTACATATTTCATTAAAATAGTATGTTTCAAAAAGAAAGATTGACTGAACTGAAATGTTCTTTTTCATATTTAGGGGAAATACAAATTAAAACTAATTTCATACCTTTGCCGTTCGATCATATATTTCCATTGCGAGAACCCATCTACAAAGTCCTTCGGCAGCTGATGATGCTTTTGCAACATTTGCAGGATCAAATTCAGGTAAACCTACATATTCAGTGCGAATCTTTTCCATAATTGCTGGCTGTAATAAAAAAAGATTAATGTCGTCCAAACATTCAAAATGCACTAAAAGTATACGTTCATTTCAAGAGAAAAAAAAAATAGTAATTGTTTAAGTGAAACCTTATTCCATGATCCATACAAAAAACATAGCACAAACTTACAAAATAAATTGCATACCAATGTTACTTGATTACAGGGAGTTCTTTTTGCAATACATATAGAAGTAAGTTGAAAAGATGTAATTCATCGAAAGACATCAGAGTTTCATTGACTTTTGTACTTGAAGTTTACATCTTTAAGAATTGATAAAGATATATCTTGTAACCCTAAGTGTTTGCAGTTTTATTTGAAAGTTTGTGCTATAACTTTTCTCATATTAACTTTTGTGCAAATTTTTTAAAAATTTTTTTATCAGAGATATAAAGCATTTTTTTTTTTTCAAAAAAAAGTATAACTACAATGTGAATCAGTTTTAAAAATTAGAGCTTGAGGGAAAAAAGAAGAATGGAAATAGTGTAGAATGATAACATATCCAGAAAGTAAAGGACCAATAAGTGTTTATATTTTAACACTGAATAATGATTAGAACCAAGTTTTTTTTTGAAAAGGATTAAAATTCAACAAGAAGTTCATTCACAATTGATAGCGATATTAACCAATGTTGATATTTTTACGTAAAACTATAAACAAAACCAACTACATAAGTAACAATGCTCTGTTTCTTCTGGTAAAATATTTATAACATTAGTAAATATCATATAAAAATTGACTGAAATATGCATAGATGTACTTGAAAATATTCATTACGAGTAAATACCCATTTTAATTTCTACATCAAATGAACTTAAATCTTGACACCTTTTTGATGCCAATGTGGTAAGCCAATTTGCTGACTGATAATTTGATTGATTCTAAGTAACACTCACTTAAAAGAAATATTTCATTAGAATGAACTACAACAAGTTATAACCAAGATGAGTGAAGATAAATTACTTACATCAATGTTATCTTTATCATATTCTCTAAGTGACTGTAGAAAACCCATGTCCCCAAGAAGTTTTTTTGATGGTCCCCAAAAGTCATTCACCTAAAAGTTAAATAAATACATAACATCCTATAAGAAAGTAAACATAATATTTTTCATACAGAGAGAGTCACAAAATAAAGTATACACTATATGTTTAGTTTTAAAGGTCTTAAAAATTTTATTTCATCTTTTAAATTATGAGACTAGTATGGTAAAAGTTCGTAGACAAAGAGAGCTTTGCTCATGTTCTTAAATAGAAAAGTACTTTCATTTATGTTAGTGCACAATCATGCACTGTACATACATGAATGTATTTATTCACACAGTAGGTACTACTGAATGAAATTTTGAACAAAGGCATGGCCAGTGGGAACATTTTGTGTTCAAAATTCCTCCTTAAACCTTCAATTTCAAAACATATTGGCAAAACGAATATTGTACCTATAAGAACCCCAGCTAAAAAGTGATTGCTACTAGTGCTACTGACGTCCAATAATGTTATCATGCTTGCTGGGCACTGAAGAAGGAGGCTGTTGTCTCTGAACCATGTTTGTTCTTTTTAAAACTTTTAATCTCATTTGTAAATGAGAAGCACAAGTTGCTTCTCATTTTACCTAATGTTATGTGTTTAATTTTAGGCGAATTGTGAAATTCAGAATGACTTTATATTAATCCATGTTTCAAAAAATAGACTATTGTAATCAGTATCTTCTTTTACCCGACTTTGAACATAACATTTTTGATCTCCCCCCTCCCTCTACACTTTGTCATCTGAAGTTCTGAACCACAAAGCAAACTGAGAATATCCAACTTGATCCTCCTTTGTAAGGATTGAGTAGAAATTTTTGCCATTGGGCATGTGGTAGATGGTGATGTCTCTTCCTTTCGAAATGGTTGAGAGGTGGCAGTGAGAAATGTGCTGAATTCTGTCCTAATCAGTAAAAAACTCATATAAGCATAGAGTTTTTCTCTGTATATAGCTGCATTTAAAACTACTTCAAACCACCAGACATTTTAAAATTAGAAAAAGAAATGTAATGATTCATTGGCTAAGAGCAAAGTTCACATTTTGAAATGCTTTGATAATTTAATCAAAATGAGGGAAATATCTGTTATTTCACTAAATAGCTCTTAGTGTCTGTAAAATAATAAAGAATCAATCCAATATTGAAAACTAAGGGAAGCAGAACACAAATTTGAATTGTAAGCAAATGCATACTCGAAGGACGAAGAAGTCAAATCTGTTTCAAAACTGATTTCAAACGAAAGTTGGTCATATTAGAAAAAATAATGTATGCATAAACAAGCCATTAATGAGAAAGAAAGTTGAAGATCTTGCTTCTAGAATAGGGAAAGAAACTTTTTTCCTTTTTGTATTCACAATCACAGAATCAAAGTATATAAGTTTACTTCTAAATACTTAGATACTTTTATAAGCAAAAAAGATAACGTTTGAAAAATAACACAACTAATTTTTAAGCAATAGTGTTCAAGTCATTCTGGGGTGAAATATTTTTGATTTAAGTTAAAGAGTAAGAGCTGAGAGTATAACTTTTTTGCTTATTATAGTATCTGAAAAGAGAATATTGTGTTATAGACATAAAGATACAACTGCATTAAATTTTAAAATTTCACTACCATGTGACATTGTTAAGCATATGGTTTAGTGCTAAGATGGGTAGTTAAGCAGGACGTGTTAATGTTTAAAAAACCGAGGAGGAATTAAAAGAAATACGTTTTACTTACACATGCACATGATATCTATTGCACTGATTCACTTACTTTTCTGCCAGTTCCAGGATCTGTAATTCTATCTGGCTTTATATTTTTCATTATGCACACTGCAGCTAAAACTACTTTTACTGCATTAGGTGGATTTTTCATGGATTTCACAACAGTTATATCAGCTGGCTAAAAAGAAGAAATAATACATCACATTTATGCAGTGTTAAAAATCATGAACATGGAAAGAGAAATAAATGCTGTCAATGTTCTCAAATTCATAAACTAGAAAACTATCTATACCATTAAAATCCGTTTGCATCTGTCTGCCTGTCTGAAGCTAGCTAGGAGTAGAGAATCGAATGAGATGCGATTTGATTTGACATTTTCTTTTTAATGGAATGTCCAATGTCCAATATCATAGTTGTACGATTTTAACTAATCAAGATTTCAATTAATAAGTTTTTCTTTCGACCACTGTCATTTCTTTGGAAGCAGGAAGTAAAATAGCTAAATCAATATTGCGCAATCCTCTCTCATGCGGAGCTTCGGTTGGAACCATGCCAGAATCTCTTTCTCTTTATTTCTCTCAATAATGCGAATGACTTTTTCATATAGGAAAAAAGTAAAGGCAAAGCGCAGGGAGAGCTACTGTGGCGGTGAGTTGAAACTTTCCTCACCACTTTTGAGGCCCGAAGCGACCGTGTAAAGCCGTGCAAGTATTTGTATAAAATCTGCACAAGGTTTGAGATGTAAACAAAAGTACTCAAAATCAAATTTTAAGATGGAATTCAAGATGTAAATATCATAAAAAATTATTGTAAAAAAGAAGAAGTCATTCTTAGAGCAGCTTATATTTCAAGGTTTAATTTGCATAAATACAAATTACAATCTCTCGTGATCATTTTTATATAACACTTTGCCAGGTTTCATTCCTTTATGCTAACTTTTTAGTAACCCCCCTTTTTTCCCCATTGATCCATTATTTTAAAAACTCATTCCATCCGCCAGATTTTATATCATCACAAATGCAGTACATTTTCTGAAGCTATAGAATGTATTTTTACAACAGCAGTAAAAAATTAAAACATTAATTCACAGCCTAAATCTCAAATATACAAGAATAATCTAAAACTTGAAAAGAAAAAAAAAATAAAATAAAAAAAATAAACAAAAAAATAAATAAATAAATAAATAAAAAATAATAAAATAAAGTAAAATAAATCATAATAAAATAAAGTAAAATAAATAATAATAATAATTCTTGCTCTTTAGAATAATTTCAGCTAAATATTACGGTACTTTCTTCTTTTTCACACGTAAGTGATGATTACTTTGAAACATATAGTGATACTAGGACTAAGATCAACCCAGTTGGGCTCAGAGCCTGTTGCTGGTCTTTGTATTTGTATTAAATTGTGAAATAAATGAGTAAACAAGTTAGTTAATGAAATCTGTAAAGTTTTAGAATTTGTAAAGTGCTTAGTCCTAAGTTGCGCAGACATCACCCAATGGAGCATCACAGGAGATCACTGTGGCTTCAAAAAGAATTTCTTTACTCATAAATTTTGTCCAACAATTCAGCTAATTTGTAACACTATTATAACTATTTTAACTGAAACAAAAGTATTTTTCTTGAAGAAAAAAAGGATCTGCTTTTATAGGCTCAGTATTAATTCAATAACTCCAATCTTAAATCTAGTTGAACCTTACTTTAAGAGTATCCAAAGCAGCAAGAGCAGCCTCCAAGGCAGGCAAAGCTTCAGCTAGATCAGCTTCACATTCTTGCTTCAAAGCAGCAGATTCTCTTGCTTGAGCTTTAGCATTAACTTCATCTTTATTTACAACTATTTTGACCTTTTCTACCTCAGCTGATTCAGTTTTGATTGTCTGAAAAAAAGGAAAAAAATTCAATGACTTCATCTCACAAAATAAAAAGTTCATAAAAGTTAAGAATTCCAATAAAAATTGAAAATTTGATTAAAATTGCAGTTTGACTTTAGTACCATAATTCACAGTTATTTTACTGTGCGGGAAGTAAGTTTAACATACCAATGCATATTAAAAGAGATTAATGAAAGTTCAAAATTTCTTAATATTGAAGAGAAGAGGATCTGTGAGGTCCCTCACAAAATTAGTCATTCAATATATCGAATAATAACCAAATGATAATAATAAAGTTTCTCACTTTTTATAACATTACCCTATTTGAGTACTTATTTGATCATTTAGTTATATCATCACAGCAGGGTGAATACTAAACCTAAAATCTAGAAAGACATGAGGGGCCGTAGTGATCTCAAAAATAAAAACAGAAGAATTCCTCTTTAATAATCTCTGTAACATGAAAAAGTGGTATTCATTCTAGTTTTGCCTTGACCGTCCTCTTTTTGCAGTCACTTAGAATATAAATCAGAAACGGTGCTGATTGACATGGATCTTTGCAAGAAAAACAAACTTTACATTTCCCCTATAGAAGTAGCATTACTGTACACTTTTACACACTCGGTTTTTATTTAGTTATAATAGAAGATGTGTGGTTCACATGAATTATATCAAGAAAAAATTTTAAAAGAGTAGCACACAAAAAATCGTAAGAGTTTGGTTTTCTAGCAGTCAACTTTTTAGGAACTTGCTGACAAAATGCATTTACTTCCAGAAACAGGGGAATAACAATATTCCATTACAGTGTTCCTCATAAAAAGTTGGTAATGAATAAAGAATTTTTTTAAAATTAGAGTTTATCTTTCATAACATTCAAATTTGTGGTAATTTATTCAAGTGTTTGATGTATATGCTAGTTAGTTAAAATTATCTTTTCAAGGGGGGGGGGGGGGATCGAATATTTTTAACAATTGAGAAATTCTCAATTTTTTCACAATACAAAGCAATAAAAAGTACCTCTATTAATTTTTCTGCTTCCTTCTGAGCAACAACCAGTTTAGGCTGCAACTCCTCAATATCCTTTTGCATTCCAATGATCGTAGTTGAAAAGAATTCCAGTTGTCCAAGGCCTCCAATGTAGCGCTGAATGGCTGCTTTGATTTCTTCTTGTTTTTTGCTTAAAAGTTCTTTAAATGATGACATCAGGACGAGGTATGACGTAGGTGTGATATATGTGTGACGTCCAAGTTCATTTGCAAATCTAGAATTGAAGTATCAAGAAAAATATTAATATTTATTCAAAATTGAAAGTGAAGTTTTTAAACATGATTTGCACGCGTCAACTTTAAAACACTTCCTTAAATTTAATCCAGAAACCATTTATCAATGCTTGAAAGTAGCTTCATTTTGAAATGTGTGTAGTTTGGTAATGACTAGAAAATTAAAGGCACACATTTACATTAAACTAAATAAAACTTGTTGCAAACATATGCATTTGCAAATTTAGCTTGTTTGAAAAAAATCTCTTTCTCTATTATCATTATTATTAGAGGCCGTACGTAGCTTTGTGGATAAGGCATTGAACAAGGGATTGGAGAGTTAAAAGAAAGTATGCTAAACAAAAATAAATGGAAGAGATAGTCAGAACTACTTGTTGCTATTGTTATATATAAATCATATAATTGATAGTTTAAGTGATACCTTCTTTAAAAGGCTTAATTAGTGGTTGTCACTGCACACAGAGCAAGTAAATAGAGAAAATAAAAGCTCTCAGAGAGTTTGGGTACATAGAGGATTTTAAAACTTTATATTTATGATGCACACCTGTTTCGAGTCATGAGACTAATATAGAAAAATAACACAAGGTTTAAAATATTTTAAATTCTCATTAATCAACTTTAAGCCACTATAAAAACTTTTTGCTCTGCGTCTGAAGTCTTTTAAATAAGGTACATTTTACCTACCTTGTACTCAGTTCTTGAGATGTAGTATGGAAATATTTACAAATCGACACAACATTACTCCGCATATCTGATTTTAAAGCCATGTTTTTTAAAGAGTATTCAGCCACTTTTTCCAAAGCATCTTCTGGCCAGGGCTAAAAGAAATGAGAAGAATAAGAGAATTGATGATTTTAGAAAGGGATTTTTTGTATAACTAAACAAAATATTTTTTTTCACTACATACTGAAGTGACTTTTGCCAGGTGCATAGTTAGTTACAAAGGCATTTTCTAAAAATATCATTACACAATTTTTAAAATGCTGTTATTTATTAAATATTATTATTAATTTTTGGTTTAGTTGCTCATTGCTGTTTATTTATAAAGCTGTAATTTTCATACGTTGTACTTATTAGAGGCTACCTCAATTAGCAACAGGCATTTCATTTCATTTCATTTCATTTCACACCTCCAGGGTCCCCCGTACCTACCACAGCTTCGTGGTTTAACCGGGATAGGGCCCTGAAGGGCGCTCTGTTCTTAATTTTGAACCAGAACCTAGGGTCGAGCAAACCCTAGGCCCAGCACCCCCAGAGGTATCGTAAACAACAGGCAAGCAAAATAGGTCGATGTTTAGATGTTTATAATACAAGGGATGATGGAAAATTCAACAACATTTTCCACACTGTCTCTAAATGACACAAAATAATTTTTCTGTGTATTTGCTTATTTGCTATTGATTTTTAAAGCAAAATGTTTAACGAAGGAGACGACTTCTTTTTGATAAACAGTATTAAGTTCTTAATTCCAGTACTGAATAATAAACAATGCTAATACTCAAAAAGGGATTTTATTCGAAGAACAAGAGTAGTGACACAAAAAAGTACATGAAGCAAATTTAGTTAAGTAGTAACATGCTTTCTTTATTTAAATTTCGCCTGGTGCTGTGTTTTGCTTCGTATGTTATTGCATCTATTAAAGCCAGTTAATTCTCTGTATTTTTTATTACTTTACCTGGTACCAATCAATAGTACAACAGTTTATCAGTGATGGAAACTGCCTCAATCTGGATCGAAAAGCATTTCCAATAGGGCTCATTGCAATTATAATGTGCATATTCTCACTAGATCTCTTCACAAAATAAGAAAACAGGGCCAATGGGGAAAGGTCTGCATTATCCTCTTTTTCAACCAATGGTCTAACCGCCTATGAAAGAACACAAGGTGTAAACACTTTGAAAAAACAAAAAGCTCATATTTATAGTGGTGAACTAAAAAGTGTGCAGGATTACAATAAAATTTGTGAATTAAGTCAAAAGAGATCATTACTAATTAAAAACATACAAAAATTATATTTTTGATTCTGTGCTTGTAAAATTTACCAGCCAGCAGTATTTCATAATAGAGGTGAAACTGACTGGTTACATAGCATTGCTAAGTAAAATATGTGATAACAGATATGTGCTCCATAGGTACAGATAAAATAAGAACAGAGCAGAGAATTTAAAACTATTAAAAATACTTGGCTAAGATATTAAGAAATCATTTCTTACAATTTGATTTTACCTTAAAAAAACACAAAATGCAAAATTTTTGAATTACCAGAATTGAATGTGAGGAAAACTGTGTGATGCCAAAAAATTATAAAACTAATTTTATTTCTATGTTTTTGGGGTAATCAGGTGTTACTTCTTTATAAGAACTCCTATTTACAAAAAAAAACCTAAAACTTTTGTGCTGCACAAAAATTTCAGAAAATTCTCCAACATTTAAATTTCCACACAAAAGTAAATGTTTCACACTTATTTTACTTTAATACGTGCAAAGCTTACATTCTTTCTTTTCTTTTATTTTCCTGGAAAATTTTCTTTTGCCCCTGTTATGTCTCATCATAAATTTTGCAATATACATGTTAGGATTCATTTTAAATGTATATATTACTTGAACATACAAATTTAACGAGTCTTGTTGCAAAAGTGAAGAAGTTAATAAATTCAAAACAATAAATACCTCTATGTTTTCTTGCTTTTCATCCACTGCAAAGAGATTAGGGACTTCTCCAGAATTAAGCAAGTTGTCAATGTCTTCCAAAAAGCACTCTTCTTTAATCTGAGTGTCAGTAATTAAAAATACAGTTCCTTTGCCATCAGCTCCAGCTGATTTCATAACTAACTGCAAGAAAAAGAAAACATTTTTAAAATACTTTCTAAAATTACACAAAAAGCAGAATTAAACATGATAATAAATACATTTACATCATACCTTTATGTCTTCTCTCCATTCATTTAAACCGTAGTTTTTTGAAATTTCAGGTTGAAAGAGCCAATGTCCTGCAATGAAAGATGCTAGTTTTGTGACAGATTGCCTGCCACTACCACCTACCCCAACTAATAAAGCATTACCACCAGGCATGGCTAATACTCTACAGAGACGAGAAAGATGTTCCAACACATAACTATTAATAAAAAAGGAACAATGTTAAAAAAAAAAATAATAAATAAATAAATAAATAAAACAAAATTTTTAAAAAAAATGAAGAAAAGTAAAACATATGTATTGAAGTATTGATGGCTTACCGGAAAATAACCATATCCATTGGTGATTTGCTGACAGTATTATATTCTGCTAAACATTTATGAACTATTTCTTCAAACGGTTCTATATTTATGCATTCATCATACAAACGTTCCGATGGAATTTCTTCGTAATTCAAGTAGGTACCAAACAACAAATTTCTCATGTCATCTTCTGAAACCTATATAAAAAAATACCAGAAATATTTATTTTGAAAATGTACAGTTTTCAGTTATGATGGGGGAAAATATAATATTAGTTAAATTGAATAATTTGACCCATATGAGATTAATTCCTGCAATGAAACCTGCTTGAAATAGACTTCTAAGGAACCAATAATTTTTCTTATCAGGTTTCTTACAAAACGGTCCATTTTTTTTTTAAAAACAGTAGCAGAAATGGAAATTTCACTAACATCTTGAAAACAAGGACAATTCCTAAAGAATAGTTTTTAAACAAGCTGTTTAAAAGTATTTTAAAAATGCACAGTCATACATAATTTACTGCACTAAAAACACACATTCATTTTCTGAAGGTATTCCTTCATTACTTAAGTAGCTTAAGAATTCTGTGCCATCTGTGAAGGCTACAAAGTCATACAAGTTCTCATGTACTCAATTGTTACAGGATACAACCTTAGAGCAGGATGAGTCTTGCTAATTTGTTCTTCATCACTATTGTTAACAACTTTTAGCTTTGCAACTCAAGATGGTTTTTGCAATGTGAATTGAGAGAATTTTCTTTTCAAAGCCCTTCTGAAGTTCTATCAGCTAATATTTGTATCATTTGTAAAATAAATAAATTCAAGGAACTGGCATCAACAGAGCCTCCTCCCTCACTAAAATAATAATATTATCTTCCACTTATTGTCAAGCACATTTTTTTCTTCAATTCCTCATTTGCTTTGTTATTTCAACCTTTTTTTTTAAATTCCAGATCCCTTTTTAGCCTACTTTCCCGTTAAAAACAAAAGAAAGACGAAAAAAGTATTAAAAGTAGCTTAATGCATCTAAAAAATATCGCCAAGTCCAAAAAATATCGCCAAGTAAAAAAAATATCGCCAAGTAAAAAAAATATCGCCAAGTTAAAAAAATAAAAAGGTAAATTGAATATCGAAAAATTAAAAATTTGAAAGTAGGGTATTGAGATGGGGAATTTGTGTGTCGGTCTGTCGGTCGGTCTGTCGGTCTGTCTGTCCCCCCCTAATAACTTTTGAATGAACATTCCGATTTGGACAAACTTTTTTTTGTTGGAAAGATCTCGGCGAGTACAGCTCATTCCCATATTTGATTTTTCGATTTGAACAATTTTTGGTTCAACTTTGAACCGTTCAAACAACCGGTCCCGCGATGCTAACTTTTGAGTGAACAGTCCGATTTGAACAAACTTTTTTTTGTTCGAAAGATCTTTTCAAGGATACTTCATTCCCGTATCTACATTTTCGATTTGAACAATTTTTCGTTCAACATTGAACCGTTCAAACAAGCTGTCACCCCTAATAACTTTTGAATGAACAGTCCGATTTAAACAATTTTTTTTTGTTCGAAGCATCTCGGGAAGGATACTTTATTAACGTATTTAAATTTTCAATTTGAACATTTTTGGTTCAACATTGAACCATTCAAGTAACCTTTCCCCACCTAATAACTTTTGAGTGAACAGTCCGAATGGAATAAACTTTTTTTTGTTCGAAAGATCTCGGCGAGTACAGCTCATTCCCATATTTGATTTTTCGATTTGAACAGTTTTTGGTGCAACTTTGAACCGTTCAAACAACCTGTCCCGCGATCCTAACTTTTGAGTGAACAATCCGATTTGAACAAACTTTTTTTTGTTCGAATTATCTCAGCAAGGATACTTCATTACCTTATTCAAATTTTCCATTTGAGCATTTTTTCGTTCAACATTGAACCGTTCAAGCAACCTTTCCCCACCTAATAACTTTTGAGTGAACCGTCTGAATGGAATAAACTTTTTTTTGTTTGAAAGATCTCGCAGAGGCTTTCCCATACATTTCCATATTTCGCTTTTTGATTTGAACTATTTTTCGTTCAATATTGAACCGTTCAGAAAAAAAAATTAACATTAGCGTCTACGGGGAATTTAAGTTGAATGTTGATTCTGAACTTAAAGTCGGATTTCCTTCAAACTAACTTTGTAAGAAAATGGTTTTGATAAATAGTGTTTGTAAAGTACTTTTCTGAGTAATCTTCTGTGAGGACTGATTCCGACTCCGACTCCGCAAACGTGGCGGAAATGCAGGCTCAGAAAAAAAAAATGACTGACTGTGCAGACGATTTTTGTTTATTTATTCATTTGTTTTATTTTATTTATTATTATTATTATTATTTTTTTTTTTTTTTGACAGACGATTTTTTTTTGTAACAAAAATTTTTCATTCACGAGAACATTTTATTCTTTATTTATATTTAACAACTGGCAACCGATTAAAAGTGAAATTCGAGACATTTTATTAACGGACAAGTTTTTTTTTCTTTTTTTTTCTTTCTTTGATAAAATACGTTTTGATGATCTTTGTACTTTTATTTATTTATTTATTTTATTATTATTATTATTTATTTTTTTTGAAAACAATGTAGGATTTTTTCTACGGAGGAACTGTAACAGTTGCACTCTTTAAAAGGTGCGACAAAGCTTTATTTATTCGTTAATTACTTTTTACGTGTCTATTTCATCTGATGAGAGGGGTATATTTTGCTTTTTGAAATCAGCTCTATGTGCTAAAAAGGTATGTTTGACATAATTTTCAGTTTCAGATAATCAAAAGAATAATGATCAGATGCGAGAATGCCGATGTCGATTTACGGGAAAGTAGGCTCGTTTAGTTCTTGACAGAACTTCTTGTTTATTTTTATATTGCTACAAATTTGTTTTAAACCAATATTGAATTCTTTGGTACTCATTTTTATTTTTCTTCCTACTTTGAATAGACAAATTTATTTATTCACATAAATTTAGTCAGCCTTTTTACTTCCTTTTACGTAGTAAAGAAAGTATTGTGATCGCGAAAAAAAAAAAAATCACTCAAATTTGAGTCTAAATTTTGATTTTGCTCACCCCCGAATGAATGTTCAGTAGTTTTTTCGACTTGTCAGCACGTGCATATGTACCTACCAAGATATAAGCAGCCGAAAAATCCTTTTCAACCACCCCCAAGTTAATTACGACGAGTTTTCTCGTGACGTCTGTATGTGCGTATGTGGGTCGCGTAACTCAAAAACTATATGCCGTAGAAGCTTCTAGCTTGGTATGGAGGCTCTGAGGATGGTCTAGTTGTGCACCTCCCCTTGTGGTTGCATTTGAATGTTCCCAAGGGGGTGTTTTACCCCTTTTTTGGGGTAAATCAGTGTTAATTTCAATGCAGACTCAAGTGATATGAATTGGCGCGACCACTTGGCGGTATGTCGCCAAGTTTTTGGTCGCCAAGTGTTTGACGCCAACTTAGCGATATATCGCCACGTTGGCGAAAAATTTGGCGAAAAAACTATTTTTTGAATTTGGGTTCAACTTGGCGCTATTGGCGATATTTTGCGAAAAATTCCCTGAATGATATTAAAATCAGCAATATTTAGAAAATTTATCATTGTAAAATATTTTTGCATTGTTTCATGGCAGAAAAGGGGAGTAAATATTTGAATTGTTACCTTGCTCACTCCAAGCACTTTTTTTAACAGTTAAGGCAACTACTAAGAAATTTACACGTAAAAGGAAGTAGTGTGGGGTCCATACCAGATTTTTTTTTTTTTTTTTGGCACAATTGTTTGTCATGCTTCTTACCAAATTTCTATGAACAGAAGAATACAAAATGTTTTAGTCTTTCTTTTGCATTTTTAGTAAAGAATTAAAAGGGAATTCCCCTTATGTAAAGTAGTTTTTTGTGTGGGGGGAGGGAATTCATTGCAGAATATTATCTCTTCAAGAGAACATAGTCCATTTACATGAGCACCAATCAAATTTTAGGAACAATAATTCAATTAAAGGAGCATAAATAGTAACCAATATTCTTGCTCCCAGTTTCTAATATGTGTGACAAATTGAAAGAACTGTAAATAATTCTCTCACTCAAAAAAGATGATAAAGGTTAATCCTTTCCAGGAGAAAACATTTTGTCTTTAGTTTTCCTTTTTTTTTGTGCTAAAAATAGATAATCTTGTTCATGCATGTAAGTCTACATTAACAAAAAAAAAAAAAAAAAAAAAAAAGTGATAAGTGAAGGTAATTTCTGTTGGAGGTTCATCCTAGGTAGGTTTCATAGCACATATAAAACTTGCATATATTTTAATTTAAGAAAAAATGAAAAAAAAAAAAAAAAACAATTAAAATACATTATAAATCATCAAATGAAATGCTAAAAAAGGTGGTAACCATTCAATAACACTTCAAAAGCAATAGAGTGAATCTTAATCACAAAAACATATTTGAAATTATTTTTTCAATTATTGCATGGAAGATTGTTTAAAGTTTAAATAAATGCTTTAATTTACCTCTCCATTAGAAGATAGATGACCAAACATAGAGTTGAAATTTTCCTTGAACAAACTTGTAATCAAACTTTTCACTTCTCTACATCAAAGAAAGAAAAATACATTTTAAAAAATCTAAAGTATCAACAGAAACACAAATCTGAAGAGAAAAGACAAAAGAAAACATACTCAAATAGCCACTGACAATCATTTACATCAATTAATCTGTCATAAAACACTCGATAAACTTCATGAACCCACAACCTGGAAAGCAAGTAAATCTTGATTAAAAAAGAGAAATGTTTGAAAATGACATTTAGATTTTTGGGAGTACTTTGTTTTTAAAAAAATGTAAGCAAGGGTTTTATCCCCTTTTTTAAAGACCCTCTCTGACAATTATAGTAATTTGAAAAATTCTTACTCTTCATTAGAATAAGAGTGATAAACATAATAATATCCATTTATTTTATACGTGTAAATTTCTTAGTAGTTGCCTTCAACAATTCAAATATTTACTCCCCTAATCTGCCACGAAACAATGAAAAAATTATTTTACAATGGTTAATTTCTAAATATTGCTAATTTTAATATCATTCAGTTAATTTTTCGCAAAATATCGCCAATAGCGCAAAGTTGAACCCAAATTTAAAAAATATTTTTTTCGCCAAATTTGTCGCCAACTTGGTGATACCTCGCCAAGTTGGCGTCAAAAGCTTGGCGAAATATCGCCAAGTGGTCGCGCCAATTCATATCACTTGAGTCTGCATTGAAATTAACACTGATTTACGCAAAAAAAGGGGTAAAACACCCCTTGGGAGCATTCGAATGCAACCACAAGGGGAGGTGCACAACTAGACCATCCTCAAAGCCTACATACCAAGCTAGAAGCTTTTACGGCATATAGTTTTTGAGTTATGCAACACACATACGCACATACATCCGCATATACGTACATACAGACGTCACGAGAAAACTCGTCGTAATTAACTCGGGGGTGGTTGAAAAGGATTTTTCGGCGGCTTATATCTTGGTAGGTACATATGCACGTGCTGACAAGTCGAAAAAACTACTGAACATTCATTCAGGGGTGAGCAAAATCAAAATTTAGACTCAAATTTGAGTGATTTTTTTTTTGCGATCACAATACTTCCTTTACTACGTAAATGGAAGTAATAATGAAAAAGTTTTTCACAAACCCTTTTGGACTAATTTTGCAGTTACTTTTTCATTTTGTTATTCAAGGTTCAACCAATCCCATGCAAAGGGTCACCTGAGCAACTAAAAACAGTTCCTTTGAAACAAATTTTTTGGAGTGAGGGGTGGGGGGCATCCATTTTGAATGTAATTTTTAATCTAACTTTTAAAACTAATTTCACTCTTTCCTCTTTAGAATTCACAAGTAAAATGATATATTAGAAGCAAAGTAATATTTACAGCTATAATTTGTTTTATTTTTTAATCATCAACATCTTTTACTTTTCTTCTGAACTAAATATAACTAACTCTGTATGGTATTTAAAAGCTTTTGTCTTTTCTTGTTTTTGTTTTTTCAAAGTTCATGTTATGTTTAGTTATTGTTTAAAAACAAAACAAATTAGAGTCTGACAACCACTACTCCAACGCCCTTGAAAAGATCTATTTTGAAAAGGGTGATAGCATTTCTGCTTATTCAGATGTTATTTTATTCTCCTAGATCCCATAAGGAAGTGGAATAAATTAAGAAAAAAAAAACATCAACCATAACCAACATGTCTAATAAACGAATCCAAACAAAAAACAAAATAATTTTTAAAAAAAACGCGGTCCCACCCCCATTGCCATGAGGATGGGAAGTAGGGTTGCAGTAGAAACCAACGGGAGTAGAACAAGGTTACTATAAGTTGCAGTTATCGCCAAAATGTTGCAACATTTTATTTATCTATGATATTAAAACCCTGTTTTCAAATCAAAGTTATTAATTCTTTGTCATTGTTTTTGAACGATGTCAATACCAGTATACAGTGTATGTGTAGGTTCTCGCAGATTGAATTTTTGACAAAGTTTAATGTGGCTTCTATACGCTAATGCGGCATATCTGATGAAACACATTTTTTCCCCCAGAATTTTGCGAAGTGCTGAGTATACAGTGGTGCAGCTTATCTACCCGAAAATACGGTACATAGTGTAACTAAGGTTTACAAATACCTTTGTGCTATAGATGTAGAGAAAATAAATTTCTAAAAATGTTTTGAGACTTCAGAAGAAATTTATCTAATGTATCTTTCCAATATTTTAAGGTAAGGATAATTCTGTTTTAGTATTTAAAAAAAAAATATTATTATTTATTTATTTGAGTTCAGTTTAATCTTTTTAAAACTTTGAAATTTTCAAATAGGAGATATATATACCTAGTTCTGGCTAATAGTAAAACGCATCAAAAATAAAAGAAAGCAGTTCACAAAGGAAAAAATAAGCTTCATAGCTTGAAATTTCTGCTAGAGCTGATGTTTTCAATAAAATATCGAGTTTCATGTTTTTCCTCCTCTTTTATGACAACATCAAAAAACATAAGGAACAAAAATAAACATTCACATTAAAAACTGGAAAGTTATTTATTCATTCCTCATATTGTTAATGAATCAATGTTGTTTGAAGATCTATCTTATGGTGAAAATTTTAAAGAGTTTTATATTACAATATAATTAGATTAATGAAAATAGTAGAGATGCAACAATGATAATAAGATTAAAATGTTTATCATTGTGTATTAAGTTACAGGCTTAAAAACAAGGTCAAATTGCACAAACAGCAATAAGACGTTCATAGATAAGTTTTTGAGCTACATGGAATCCTTTTTCAACAGAAAAAAGAAAAAAAAATCGTTAGGCTTTGTTTTTCATCTACAAGTGCTTTTTCTTTCATTCAAAATAAACCTCCTCGTAACCCCGAAGCACGTGTCTGCAATTCTTACGTCTATTTTTGCAATTTGGTAACATCAATTCAAATAATAAAAATGTTTTAAAACCTAACTGATTCAAATAAATTGGTGCTAATAATTACCTAATAATTTTTTTACCATTGACAGATTCTTTCTTGATCAAGCAACATCCATAAATCACTCTAGCAAAATCCCGCAAATTGAAAACATAATGAGATTTAGCAGGTGTAGGCAGAAGGTATGATATAGCAGAATTGTAAATGCGAGCAGTTGCAGCCACTATATCTGCAGCAGAAGCTAGAGCTTCAGGTGGGAAATGGTTATTCTAAAAACAAAAGCACTGAATTAATAAACAAGCAAATTAATAACTGAACTCTTTTAGCTCAAGTTCTCAAGCCATTTTCTACAACATAAATGTTACACAAATTCAATTTTTGATGGATGGTTAAACAAAGTCCAATTAAATGCAGTGTCCAAAAAAGTATACTATCAGTAAAATACAGCAGTATACATTGACAAAGTGCACTCAATTTCTGTCCTAAATGTTTATTAATTTAAATAAGACGTGGCTTGCTATTAGTCAATTTTAATAGAAATTGTGTTAACCTAAAACGTCAGTCTAAAATTTACAAAACATTGTATAAAAGCAAAAATTGAAAACAGCTGAGTTTTAAAATTGAAGAAGGAAGACCATGCATTCAGATTTGAACAAAAGTTTTCATTTGCACATTTGGAAATACAGTCAAATGTCCAAATGTCAAAAATCCGAACTCGCTCTCATGAAGTTTTAACACACTCAAAAGAATTTTAAAGCTCTTTCAGCCTAAAATCAATGATTATTTCAAAATGATTTTAAGTCAGTTTTTCTTCGTAGAATCTTTACAACTTTTTTTTTTTTGCATGAATTGGCTGTATTTTTTTAGAAGTTCCTTCAATTTTCTGTGCTTGATTACGGTAAAATAGTTTCTCACACAATAAATAGTACCGTAAATATTTTTCATTTTTCCTTTATGTTCAGTAAACAATGAGAGTCAAGGTTTGTCTGAAAATGTAATTACATAATGTAATGTCCGTTTTTTAGTTATGAAATTTCGAGTTAACTTAAAAAAACACTTTGAATCAAAAGAAGTGAACATCAAGATATAAAGGACAATCAACAAGAAATTGAAATCATGCTGTGCTGATAAAAAATTCAAGTTTTAGTAAGATTTGATTTATTTGACTTAAGAGTTATTTATAATAGACTGCATTATACAAACCAATAAAATGTGCTCTACATATGACATGGTAAGATATTGATAAAAAAGTTAAACACATTTTTCTGCAGAAGAGCAACTAATCAAATACAGCAGTTACAAACCTTAAAGTGAATCCCAATTACAGAGGAAAATATAGAGATCAATGTTTCTGTGCTGAATGGATTTATTACAACAACACCAAAATGTCGTAAAAGACGTGGAGTTATATCATTCCTAGATCCACCTGGAGGTCCCATGGCTGCGATGAATTGGGTATCAACTAAACGTAGCTCAGTTTTTTCTTTCTTTTCATACCTGTGCAAAAATGAGAAAAAGAGAATTCCTTTTTAATATGTGGGGGTGAAGGAGGATGTGAAACAAATAAACTCAATGCATGCGTAAAAAATAATTTCTTTTCACATTGTTGGTTATAAAAATTTTGAAAATACAATCAATAAAATTTTGACATGATATCTTGAAAAACAATAAAACGAATTGCGAAAATACTTTTTTAAAACAATAAAAATTACAATTTTTTAAGTAACTTAAAAAAAACCCATATAGGCAAAAGAGTTCAGTATATATAAATGATTGATGATGAATCGTTAAAGTTGCTGAACAAATATATTCAACTCACGTCCTCTGCATGTAAAACTTCATTGGGTCAAAAGGGTTAAAATTTGTAAGCACTAAGAAAAAAAAACCCAGTAAATTTGCAAGATAAATGGCACCAACCTTTAGTTGTAAAAATGAACAACGATTTAGCATTATATTTTATTTAGAAATAATTAACAACGAAGTTTTTAAGTTTCTATTGAAAATAAATAATGTACAGCATAACAAACCAACCCAGTTTTATGAGACGCTGCCCCCCCCCCCTTGCAGGAAAAGGCCAAGCCCACTGAAAATGACTGGAAGACCATAGCCAAAAAATGAAGAGGCCTAGAGGAAAATTCTTGAAAAAGAAAATGTCTACCAAAGAAGAATCCTCTGAAACAAATATAATCAAATCTTTGAATTGTGATTTAGAAAAAATTATAAAAAATAAAATAATAAGTTGAAGTCCAGAAAAATATAATGAAAAATGTCTAGATTTACTGTACAATTGACATACAGTAATACTCCACAATGCTTTTTTCTTTTGATGTCAGATGCAGGGGCGGCGCTAGCAGTTTTACCGTCCCCGACAAATTTTCAAATTGTCGCCCTCATCGGGATCTTGAAAAAAAAAAAAAAAAAAAAACCAGGTGGGTGGGCGGTTTTAGCCGTTCACATTCTTATAAATTTAAACGTCTTGAGTTCGAATTATGCTTTTCATCTTTATAGGTGTTTTCCCTCAAAAAACGTGGTTTCAGAACCCCCTCCCCTCTCCACGAAAAAAGTTTTTTCAATGTAAAGTCTGCCAGAGCTAAATCTCGAAAAAAATTAAAAATAAACTCAAACTGCAGACGATTTGTAACTATGACGAAGAGAATTCTGAGCCTCAAAACCAGACTAACGTAAATCACTGTGACTACTAAGTAGGATAAGTTAAAAACGTTTGGCGCGTACAAAGGTTGGGACGAGCGCTCTTTTAACACTGGAAAGTAATTGTAAAGGTTCTTTTTTTTTTTTAGGAATTACGTTCATATAGTTCAGGGGGGGCCAACCCGCGGCACGCGTGCCACAATGTGGCACGGCAGAGCAGTAACAGTGGCACGCGAAGGCTTTTTGAAAAAATTCCAAAATTGAGGGGGAAATGTCGATCTCAAAAATATTGATAAAAACTAACTTGAACTGATAAATATAATGATATTATGAGATTAAGTGTTAGGAGGCTGGCTTTTACACTTTGTCTGAACTACAATATTGCAAAGTACTTAGCGTTAGCTTCGGACATCCAACGAAAGTTGTGACGCTACAATGTTTTGTAAAACATATTTCTGTACCTCAGAACCAGACTAACGTAAGTCCATTTTCGTCATTTTTCAGTAGATGGGAAAAACGATGTATTCGACAATCGTTTTTCCACTCTACTGAAAAATGACGAAAATGGACTTACGTTAGTCTGGTTCTGAGGTACAGATTTGTGCTTGACACGAATGAAACTTTAGACGGATTGTTGATCTGCAATAGTTTCAGCTACGGGTGATGATTTTTTTTTTTTAAAGTTAACTCTGATTGTAAAATTAAGAAACCAGATTAGACGAAATTCGGTACGGTTGCACAAATGAAGATCCTTAAATTGCTTTTGTTACATTACTTGAAAATAATTTGGGAAACAAACTTCAAAGGTATCATCGAATTATTTATCACTAACTCCTTGCCAAAGAATCAGACTTTTTCTCTGCTGGTGACCCTGTAGAATTCACTGTATTAACAAACTACGAATTAGAGCTCTAAATGTTTTGGGGACTTTTCCCAGGAGAAAGAGGAGAGCATGGCAAGCTACTCCTTCATTGAAATGTGCAATAACTGTCCAAAGAAAAAATAGTCATAAGATTTTAGAATTTTGGGGAGTGTGTTTTTTAAAATGTCTGGAAGGAAAGCAATGAGAACTTGCTATACTTAGGAATGAAGAATATCAAATGAATTTAGCTATGTCATCTCTTATTATCCGGCGTTTAAGTAATTTAAATTTAAGATAGTACAGAAAAAGTTTTCTAAACTAGTATAGGCCATCTACATTCTTTTATGATGAAACTTCAGTTTCTTTCTCTCTACTTTGGAGAAAAAAAGAGTAAAACATTAAATTTAATACTGAAAGTGTCAACCCAAACTTAATAATTTTCCAATGATATATGGAGAAAATTTTACACCAATTTCAAGTATACATTCAGTGTTAGGTAGGTTCGATGATTTTCAGGATCATAAAAGAAAAATGCTAATGTTTTCAAATTATTTGTCTATTTCTCTGCAAGACACTACTTGTTACCCTTCTGAAATCCATATCAGAATTACTGACCTTTTGCATGGGTAATCAAATGTAAGAGCTTACTTCATCTACGTTATATAGAAATTTGGAAATTTGTACCAACAAATTTTTTTTTTTTTAACATTTATACGCTTTACCGTCTGATGCTGTTGTAGATTTGGTTCAAAATACGCTTCTAAACAAATATTTTTTGTTATGAATGCAGAAAAATCTAAATACCGTTGAATATTAATTGATAGCACTTAAAACACTTAAACTTTTTAGGATTCTCAAGAAATAATCCTAAAACTAAAGACTTGGCAAAAAAGATACAGACTCATAAACCACATTAAGTACAGACTTTAATTTTTAGAATAGAATGTTTGATGTTATTTGTTTCTTTTTTATGCATAAGCCAACTGATAGAACTTATAAAAGTGTTTATTAACGATAACTCTTTAAGTTCGGACTTGTTTTATCTTTATTATCAATTAGATTTCAATTGCTAAGATTTACGAGAAAACATGTTTCATTTGAGTAAGAATTACATAGTCAGCCAACCTAAAATATATTTTTAACTTTTTTAAAATTTTCAGTTTGTTGGAAAAATACAATGTGGCACGCTGAGCTTTTTCTCTCCAGATAGTGGCTCTCTCCCTAAAAAGGTTGGCCACCCCTGATATAGTTCGATGCGCAATAAGATTTTTAATACGATGGAGCATTGCCATTTTTTGACTTACGTTAGTTAATCCGGTCCTGCATTACAGAATTAGTGTCGCTAAATAAGTATTTATAAGAACAAAGAGCCAGACTTATTTTTGTCCTCATAGCAGATTGAAAAATCAAAAGAACATCAATCTCGGTCAAGTGCGAGCTAAAAAGCATTTCGTGGATAATAAAAAGATAAATATATAAATTAATAAAAGAGATTAATTGTCAATAAATACAAGCAAATTAATCTTGACTTGATCATTCCAGTAAAAAGCAGCACAATAAAACCAAATCATGTTTATCTCAATATATAAAGATGACGGTGTTAGTTAGTTAGTTTGTTTGTTTGTACGTTTGTAACCGCTGTACGTTGTCCACCCGAAGCCCCCACAGCACCTACAGACCTGAAACTTGGCGCAAAAATTCGAACGTATCCTCGTGTAATGCATCTCGAAGGCCAAATTCTAAATTTCGATTTAGTTATTTTTAAATTAATTAATTAGTCTCATTTTTGGTGTATCCGCCATAATTGAGGGGGGAAACCTTCCGCCACTCCAAAACATTATATATCGCAGGAAAGGGTTTTTTTCTGAAAAAGAAAAGTTTTAGCACGTTTCTCTCCGTTAATTAGGAGAGGAGATATTAATTAATCAAATTCAGTCAAATTTCAAGGCATAACTCTGTACGCAAAACTGAAACACTAGATCCATTTTCCATACAAGCTGCTCTTTCCTCAGTGGTTTAAATTTACGTATAGAGTTAAGCCTTGAAAATTTACTAAATTTGAGTACATCTCTTGTCTTTTTGATTTATTTGGCGAATTGTTTTAAACTTTAAAAGGACTTTTAGTGTAGTTTAAAAGGTTGTAAAGAAAACGGTAAGACTAGAATTTCCTATGCGATATTTTAAAAGAAATCGATGCATTTACAGCTTTTAAAATGCTATGAGATTTATAGCTGTGATGCCTAATAAGTGAATTTGAGGTGTAACATAAGAATATATTCTTAAAAATTAAAGTTTTGCTGTGGCCAATAACTCTCACAATATTTTCAGAAAATTACAATAATTGGACCCAATGATGAGAATGCTACTGATAACTCTAAATGTTTAGCAACAGAAAAATCAGATGAAGAGTTTAATGTGTTAAATAAGCTCATTTCTCTAAAAGACTTCCAAAATATTTTTGGAGGCGAAGAGGACAAGATAAAAGCACTGAAATATCAGGAGGAAGTTTCAAATAATACATGACCGTTATAAAAAGTTTGGCGCTTTTTTTTCCAGAATGATTTTTCTAAAAACAACTCTACCAATACTGAAATACTGACTGCAATTATAACAAAAAATGCAAATTTGACTAATGAAAATAATGGGACAGCAGCAACAATTGTGATAACTCCTCTGAAAACTCCTATAAATTTGTGTACGTCAGCTACTTCAAACAAAACAACTCATTGTAGTAAATTTATCGATGATTACCAACAAAATGCGCCAAAAAGTAGGAGAATTTTTTTTTAATAGGATACACAAAAAAAACCATTCTTTATAATTTCTGAGAGTTATAGAGCAGCTATTGAAAACAATGAACAAGAAAAGCAGCAAAAAGAGTGAAAAATAAAGAAAAGAAGAAAAACGGAATGGACAAGCAGCCGTACAGAAAGAAAATGCTTTAAAGAAGACTAATATAAATAAGGAGAAGTCAAAAAATAGAAAAGGGAAAGATGGAGAAAGATATTGAATGCTATAATGTTATAATATATTTAATGAATGAAAAATATATTCAATTAACGGTATAATACCTTCATACAATGGTATACTATATTCATGTAAAGGAATAATATTTTCATATATATATATATATGAATAATCCAGTATAACATTGAATGTTTACATGGCCAATAACTGTATGGTTTCATAGCCAATAACTATGATAAGGTGGCCAATTACTATCAATTTGACATTTTTGTTTTTGCGTTGACTTTTTTCTAATAATATATCTGAAAAAGTGTTTTCAGACAGTATGAGTAGTAAAATGCATTAATATAGTATCATATGAAGTATTTCTTATTTATGCAGAAATTTTTCATTTATTTTTTATTCAAGCATACGAATACGATGTCGCTAAAGTGGCCAATTACTATACCGCTTCGACTATAATAATTTTACTTCAGAGGGTTGGAGTGAATTTAAATTTATTCAGTGGACTTCCTTTCCATTTAAATGCACGGGCATCGCCGTGCGGGTACTGCTAGTTAAAGCTATAAGTTAAACTGGACAAAAAGTACAAATTGAAAAGAAGTACCACAATAGCATGTCGAGTAGAAAATATCTCAAAATATAATAAAGTCAACAAATCATTTGAAAAAAAAAATCAGGGCTTTTTTTACATGCTGCGTACACACACACACACACACACACACTATGTAAACACACATAATTATTTAAATAACAATAAGAAGAAAATGACCTCTTATTACTTGTTTGTGCCCAATAAGGAATTATTACAGAATTTATAATGATATTTACCCAGTTTAAAAATGTTTCTTGAGAGCTGATAGTATGTTGGAAATGTTATAATCAAAAGCAGTGGAGTAATATTGATGAAATAAAATATAATAAAATCATTGCTTCAAAAATATCAATTTATCTTTTTTTCTTTAGTAATCATAGATTAAGAATGCAATAAAACAACATTAGTATTTGATACACACTTTAATGACAACTTGATGAGAGATTAATTGCTTATGCTGTACAAAATTTGAGAGATCAAATTAATGTTTAACGTTATTTTCCCTCCTGTAGTAACTTGTAGTAATATTCATTCTCTGCTATCAAGTCTGTTAAATAACTATTTAAAAAAAAAAGAAATATAAGGACGAAGGTTACAATTCAATGCATTGTTCTTCCGTGGTACTCTATTACTACAAACTCCTAAAGAAACAAGAAAATTAAAAAGCTTTTTCTTACTTTTAATTCTGCAAAATTTGTAATTATTTTTTTAAACCTATTTGTTCAGCTAATTCGTGTTCAATTGCCAATGTAGCTAGGCCATTTAATCTATCTTGAAGAGTTGTGGAACTTAAATTTTTTTTTATTAATTTTAATTTTGAGAAACTCCTCTCGCCACCTGCCACACTTATTGGCAAAGATAGTAAAATTCTTAAAGCAATAGCTAAATTTGGTGCAATATCAAGAGTTGAAACCAAAGATAAAACTTCGATTGGGCTTTGCTTTTTACCTAATAAGACCGAAACTGACACTATTAAAAAACCGGGACGTTTGGTAACCATGGCCGGACCCCTGTATATTTAGTTCGTGAGATGCAGTTTTGTTTTATAAATACAAGTTTAACATGCAAGCCTGTTTTTCAAATTAAATATTATTCAACCTCATGAATACATCGCAAGAAACGAATAGTAATGAAAATACATGAAACTTACTTCAGAAATATTCCTTTCCTAAAGACAAACCAAAGCATATTTTTTGAACTTTTTGCCTTTACTTAAAGATCGACGCTGATGATGGTTGAGTTTAGCTGCAATACGTAGCAAATGGTATTTAGTTTTTCGGCCACAAAGATACAAAGGGGGCTTTCTAAAATCACCTAATTCGTTGAAAGTTCCCTGCACGAATAAACGGTAAAATTATCCAGGCATACGTTGAACCCAAAGAGAAAACTCGTTTTATCGAAGAGGCGGTGGTGTAAATGACGCACGTTTTTTCTTTTTACTAGTACAAAAGAGAAGCAACACTACCGAAACAACAAAATCATAAAAGCGTCCCACTCCCAGGGTTGTCCCGCTCCCCTTTGCATCAGTTTCAAGGAAACAATTAGCAGGAAGAGAGTTTGGAAAATAGGAGCCATAAAGCACATGGCCTAGGTCCAAATCATGCAAGTACCTAGGGTCCACAACCATGCGAAGTACTTTGTCGGTAATCGGACCAATCGGACCTCACACGACGCTATCTCGCCGTCTCGCTTTGCAACTGATAAGCAAGGGTGATCAGATGACGTCCCCGACAGCAATTACAGAACAAAGAGCTCACGATAAAAATAAGACCTAAAACTTTCACGTTCGTTTCAAGCTTCCAAGCTGCAAAAGGAAATTTGTTTGTAAAAGACGTTTGTACAAATTTGTCATTAATAAAAAATGTATTTTAGACATTCCAACCAAAATGCCGCCCTTAAAATTTAGCGCCCCGGACAGGGGTCCGGAATGTCCGCCGCTAGGGCCGCCCCTGGTCAGATGATGAGTGAAAATTTAACAAATTCCTTATTCTAATTTATGAACCAAAGTTCCTGTTCCTACAAATAGAAATTAGCATGTAATTTAAAAAGAACATCATTTTCCAGTGCACTTTCAGTTAAATATTACAGAAAATTTACCAATCAGATTTACTAATGAAGAAAAAGGTACAAATGAGTTAAAAAATATCTGTAAAGTAACTTGTTTTCCATTGTTATTGCTACTATTATTCATTTATTTGCTTTTTTAGTTTTATGAACAAGGCGCAGATTTCCTTATCTTATAGCAGTGAAATTGTAAGATTGAATTTTTCCAGGCTAAGAGCTTAAACAAAGCTTACCACAAATCATGGTCAAAGAGTTGTCTTAACAGTTCTATTGGTGGTTGAGCACCAAAAACTTCAACAGCAGGCATATTTAAATCATCAATGAATATTACACACTTCTTCCCAAATGGCGGCCCAAATACACCTTTTCTTCTCTTTTCTAATTTTGAAATTATAATATCCTGTATACCATAAAAGAATACAAATTAATAATAATTTAAAAAAAAACCAACATTTATCAAGATATAATTTATCAAGATATTATAAAAACAACTATCAAATTACACTTTAGTTCAACAAAATAAAACATTTTGGACTCATCAAGCACTACCTCTCAAAATTATTAGTACTGTTGTAGTAATACTTCATGCTTCATGTGGAATTTATGTTTAGTAACTTTCATATTGATTTCATTTCAAAAAACAAATTCAAAACATAGAAACTTTTGATCATTAAATGTTAATTGTTGCAATTGTTTTTCACACTTCCAAATTTTGCATCTGGTGCATGAACATAAGCAAAAAAAAAAAAAAAAAAAGCTTATGATCACTGAAAAATTGCATTTTTATATGGCATTCAAGCCTGGAAAAAGTAGGCTGTTAGAGTCGACAATGCCACCTGATTTAAGGTAGAAAGGAACAGAGCCGGTGCTTCCAATTAACAGAGCAATATTACAGGGTTGCCACAGGGAAAATGTCACAGAAAAGTAGCAAAAGTCGCCTTAAAATACTAAAAAAGATGCAAAAAAATTGCCTTGAAAATAAAAAAAGTTGCAAAAAAGTAGCCATGAAAAAAAAAGTTGCAAAGAAGCTGAATAGAAACAAGTAACAAGCTAAACTGAATAAGAGTAATGCTTTAAAACAAGTTCAAAAAATAGACAGGTTTTGAACTGATGCATTAAATTAAAGATACAAATGAGGAAAAAAAAACAAAAGAGTAGAATCAAGGTAATTTACTTTACAAGACTGCTACCATTCAAAAGAAAAAATAATAATATACTCATATAAATACAGAAAATTTATTCCGAAAATCCATGTTTTTGGTTTTTTACAGAAAAATGACTATCAAAGTATTTTCCTTTTGTTCACTAAGCAATTTAATTTATTTTCTTCATCTTCATGCTCTCTTTCTATATTCCTCAACTTTATACTGCCTTCGAACTTCTAACATACGCTGAGCTATTCTAATACTTTCAGTGTCTTTTGCTTCAATAGCTGATTTTAGATTCTGGTTTACCTGTTTAAAAAGTACATCAGCTGATTTTTGAGTGTCCTTTCTCTCTCTCTATTTACTAGTTTGACTTTTTCTTCTAACTTTTTAACAGATCCCTTCAAACTTGACAGCTTTTCTTTTTCTATTTTTCTTTGTTTAAACTTTTCTTCATTTTCTTTTTCTAATCTGATTTGCACTTCTTTCTTTTTCTTCTAGTTTTCAAGGTAGAACTGATATGATTTGCGTGCACCAAAAGCTAAATTTAAAAGTTCTTTATCAATTTGGAATTGTGTAACTGTAGAATATCGCTTCAGAGCATCATATAATAAGCCTGTCATTCAATACACATTCTGACATCAAATATTTATCTTCCGAAAGAACTCTCCTGGATATTAAAAACGCCCCTCACTACTTCACTATTACCATGAGCCTAAATGTGCCTAAAAAGGAATGTTACTTTCTTTGACGAAAATTATTAAAATTTGGGTGGCTTAGATGGATTATAATTCTATTAGCTTGACTAGAGAAAAGATCCGATGAGCATATGCTGTGCCGCTTTTACATTAATATCTGGCTTATTTGGGACACTGTTTCCAAAGAGGCTCAAGAACAATTCTTTGTTTTTTTGATGCATCCCGATTCAGTTGTTCATCTACTTGGCTGTCACGTGCTGTTTTTGACCCAAGTAGAAGTTTTGTAGGATAAAGGGGCGAATCTTCAGTTCGAGCCGTTTTTACAGTTCCTTCATCCTTAAGAAATATAATTTTTCTTGTCCTTTTTGATCGATATTCATGTCTGAATTTGCTCTCCACGAAGTAAAAAACAATGCACTATGATACAAGGGCCAATTTAAAAGACAAAAAATTAGCAAAGTGATTTCATTTCCAAATTTTGGCTTCCAAACTTTCTCTTCTTCTTTACACGAGAACTACAGAGAGTTTGGGAGTTTGATTATTCATTCAGCAATCCCTGCACCTTATAGTCGAAGCAAAAAGCCCCACCTGTCCTCCAACCTTTCAAGAAATATTTGCATAAAATCTGACTTTTGTCTAAACTTTTGCAACAGCAAAAAAATATCTTTTGTAATTTCCGATTTTCTTTCCGGTTATATTTTTGAAAACTCCAGACACGTATTTGGGACAATATTATCTATCCGCAGTAGAAATTTAAAAGCATTTCGCTGAATAGTTTTCTTTTTATTCAAATATTTGCATTTCGTCTGAAGTATTGCATCGCACTGTAGCTGCCCTGTGCCCAGTCGAGGTTGCTGCAAAGATCTGCACTGTATAAGGTTTCAGCTTCCGGAAAAGCTCAGATATCAGTGACGTACGAAGTATGCAAATCAGTTCCATACAAGATCGACTTTCGTTTTCGTATCACTTAAGCCAAGCCCAACTTGTTGATTGGATGCAGTGGATTGGTGCAGCCCATAATGTCTATTTAGGGAAGGTTTTATTCTTGAAATGGAAATAATTTAAAACCATTGGTAAAAGGAAATCTCCAGGTATTTCAAAAAAAAAAAAATAATAACTAACGTTGGGGGGAAAAAGTCTCCAAAAAAGCAGATTCAGTGAAAAAAAGTAGCTTTTTGGCCTGTTTTTGCATAAAAAACTAGCTAAAGTCGCTTTGTGTCCAACAAAGTAGCAAAAAGTAGCATTTAAGTATCCTGTGGCAACCCTGTATTAAGGTGGGAGTCCAATTTACCTTAGACAACACATAATAGCTGGAAGCACCATTTATCAACATTTCTATAATTTAGATCCAAACCAGAAGCTGAAAAACTTTGGGGTCAGAATCCCCAGAGATTTTTAGTAGCCATACAGTATATCTCCCATTTACAAGTACACAATACAGTAGAAAGGCAAAGTTTTCTTACTTGAGCTTGGGAAGCTGATGTTTGCGTAGAAAAGGCAATGAATGAGGGTGCAAATACATTTTTGTCCAGAGCTTTCATCATTTTATCCTGAACATATACAGTTTTTCCAGTTCCTGTTGAGCCAACAAGAAGCAACGGTCTAAAGTAACAAAAGAAGTGCGTAAAACAGAAAATCTATTCAAACAATAAAAAAAAGAAAAAAAAATCAAATGCAAAAGTAAAAATGCATAGTATAAGAAAAGATTCAGATGTTCTGAAATACTTTAAAAGTTAAATTTTATAAAACTAGAATCAAGAGAGAGTAAAAATTAGGTTTTTTTTTCTAAACTAAAAAAGAACTAGAAATTTGACATCTCAGAATCAACGGAAAACCAAAAACAAAACTTTTAAATAAGGAATTATAACAGGTTATAAATTTAAAAACTTCCATCGTCATTATTTAACTTTCAAGCATAAATTTAATATAATAAATCACACATGTCATCAGCAAGTAATAACTTAATAAAACAACACATTTCACATACTTCATCTTTTTGTTTTGGAAAAAATAAATAAAATAAAAATAAATGCGATTGCAGGCATGCATTTTTTCTTTCTTCCTCAATTCACACCAATTTTTTTCTCTCCAATTAAATACTTAATGCTATTTATTACCTTTGACAAACTATAATCGAAAATTCGTCAAATTAAACTCGGTAAAGTGATTAAAAACTTTAGAGAATTTTAGCTTAAGCATGACAATGTGATCCATTCCAAGAGATCTATTCATCAAAGAAAGGTTAAAGGTCTGATTTTCGATTGACTCTTAATGGTCCTTTCTATTTTGGTTCTAAAAGAAAAACATCTAAGAATGATAAGACTCGAACACTATTTTCCTCACATGGTAACATGCAAGCATACATTCCAATTAATGCAAGATTTTTGAAACATAAGCTTTTGCACTTGAAGAGTATAGCATGAAAAAATTAAGCTTCTGATGGAAATACTTTAACTCAAAATGGGGGACATTATTTCAACTTACATAGACCTCTTTTGCTAATGCCAACATATTTCATTCATATGTGAAGGTTTTGGGCAAATAACGTCAGAAACAACTAAGCATGATACAAATAAGCCAAAATTTAGAAATAAAAATTGTAAACATCTCTGCATAACAATTTAAATATTCAAGCTACCTTAAGTGATAGAAATAAAGAAACAAAGATAAGTGCAAACCTGTTATGACGTATAGTTATATCCATCAGATAGGAGTACCTAACAGTGTCCACTGTTGGAACAATTACTTCTCTAATGTTAATATTTGGTGCAGAAATAGGTACAATAGAATCTCTCCAAGCATGCCATTGTCCTTTGCCTCTTGCCTTTGAAAATACACAACGTCAAAAACAAAATCATACAAATAGCATTATATTATACAATTTTAAATTTGTGAGAAATTAGAAAAAGTTTTGATTAAGGATATTTCATCTTTCAATTGTATGCACTTAAGAAAATTTTCTTTGAGGTGGATAAATCAATAATTTTAATAAGTGTCCACCACATCATCAAAATTGAATCACAATGAAATTAATTTATAAACAATAGCTATTATGAAGCCTAAAATACAACTTGTGTGAGCTAGTTTCAAACTTATTTAAGAATAACAAAATTAAACCACAAATTTATAATAAACTTTACTTAATAATCACAAAGAACTTTTAACACAAAAAAATCAGTTATTTATTTTTACATAATCATTATTTTTTTGATATAAAAGAAGGGGGAAGAATGCATCAATGCCTTCCCAGTTTGGCTTTGCCCCTTAAGTAAACTTAAGCAAAATATGAACAATTGAACATGTCACACCTTTCCATATTCTGGTCGCCTTTTTATAGACATGGCAATGCAACAGGAGTTCATATTTCAATTTATGCTTAGTTATCCTGTAATGTACCATCTCTACTAATAATAAAGCTGAAAGTTTGTCTCTCTGTCTGTCTGTTACGCGCGTAGCGCCAAAACCGTTCGGTCGATTTTCCCGCCACTTGGCACAAAATTAGTTTGTAGCATGTAGTTTTGCACCTCGAAGCGATTTTTCGAAAATTCCATTTCGTTCTTTTTCTATTCGAATTCTTAGCGGAAATTCGATAAAATAGGGAAGAAATATTTCATACACATTTTCAAGTCTTATGTCATTCGAAAGCTTGAAATTTTCTGCACAAAATGAAGTTTTTTCGAAGTTTCTAAGATCATCAGGAGAGCTGTAATAATCGTTTTTAGAATCCCGAAATTCAAGGCTTACCTTCAGTAAAGCAAGCCAAACGATTCTAAAATGGTTCAGCTCGATAATAAAATTTGTTTGAAAAGAAAGATGAAAAGAATTATTTTATCAACGGAAATCAACTTTTCATGTTGTTACCATGGTTACGTGTTCATATCTATTTTTGTTTCGTTCTTCTTCCAGCGTCGCCAGACGTAGTATTTTTGATACTACGGTAATATTTTTTCGGCCCAAATAAGGAGCGTAGTATTTTTCCGGCAACCCTGTTTCCAATATACTAATGACTTAATTAAAAGATTTGGCGGATTTTTTTTTTTTCATTTTCATAGATTTCGCATTTCGGCAACATTGATTTTGGCAACGTTTGGAAACAGTATTACTTTGTAATATTTTTTTTAGAGGAGGCGTAGTATTTTTTTGTTTCAATTCTCCGGCAACCCTGTCTTTTCCGGGTGAAAATGCTTTGGGACATTACTTGGCGCGTTTTTGCGTGTCTCGCGGAAGTGAAAGCTCCGAGAGAAACTACGCAAAATAGCCAGGGTTACCACGCTTGGCGAGCCTATCGTCCATTTAGCGAGAAAAGGGTACCTAAAGCACAGATTAACCAAATATCGTATGAATTGCGTTATTGCATCGTTCGTTTTGTTTTTAAAGTTAGGAAATAAAACTTTCTTCTTCTTTTAAACTTTGGTAAGATTTCTGTTGGTTTCTGTGAGCAACAAAATTGTTCTTATTTTCTCTTTTGGCTTATTTTTGTACATCTTCCCTTGGGGTTGCATTCGAATGTTCCAAGGGGGTGTTTTACCCCTTTTGTGGAGTACCCCTTTTGTGTTCCCTAAATTTTAATTTTATACCACGGGCATAGCCGTGCGGGTACCGCTAGTTAGAAATAAAAAAACTGGTGAGAGAGTGGGGAAAACATATGTTTTCATAGGAAATCTTTTTTCTTTACCTTGCAAATTTTTTTATCTGAGTGTTCCTCAACTTTTCTTTTTGTTGGCAATGTCTCATATTTAAACACTGATTCTCCATAACAATACATAATTTATACTACTCAAACATTAATTTTTTACTTGTCATAGTTCTCCTAGCATCAGGAACCAATTTATTGCTCTTAGGCCCATTAGATACAAAGCCAATTGGGAGTGAAAGCTTTTTTCAGAAGTGCATCATAAATAAATTAGTAATTTAATTTAGCTAAATAATGAAAACAAAAAAATAACTGGACCCATTCTCCAAATGGTCCCTTGTGTGAATCAATCCTCCTATGTTATTAAAGAATAAGCTTACTTGAACATTTTTGAACACCGAAAAATCCAATGCTGTTAGGTATATTCTCAACAAAAATTGCACACAGGTTTAAGAGCTATAATGCTCTCTCCTTCAGTTCAATAAAATGGAGCTATTCCAGAAAAAATGAAATCCGGTGGCTTTGTGCTAGCGCTTTGAGCTTCCACACGGCAGACCCATGCTGGATTCACAGGCAGAGCACGATTGCCTTTCATCCCTTCTGTGAGTCGATAAGTTCCAAGCATACTTAGGAACTCAACACTTGGGTTTCAAGCTTGGTTAATTACCTAATAGGAACATCTGCCTTGAAATCTAGAGCCTCACTCCACAATAACTGATATCTGCACAGTAGGCCTTGGCCCCCATGGGCTGTTGAGCCATTGAGTTTAATTTTAATCAGGAAAGCATGTAATTTTTTGAGACATTTTCACAGTCAACTTGAATATATTTCAGTACTACAACTGCCCCGCTTTCTTCATGTAGTTTTACTTTCTTTCACTAAACAAAATATTCCTTGCAACTCTGATACAAGTTAGTATGCATTTTTTTTTCTTTTTGCAAACGTGTACTTACTAACAATGAAGTAGTTATACTGCTTATTCCTAACACAGAAGTAAGTATTTCAGATGAACAATATTACTTAACTTTTCAACAATTAATGATGAAATACCATAAATCATAAACATCATTCATTATTCAAGAATAGTTTTATCTCATTTTAAATATATTAACTGCAAATTAACATAATAAAAGACCGTTTTTAGCACTTCAAGAACTTAGTTGTGAAACCACACATATAACAACTTATTCAAAATAATCACAATACATCATGTAAAAAAATAAATAACTCACTGAAAATTTATAATCATATACAGAACCCTCTTTTGGATAAGGTATATCAATTTTCATTCCGACTTCTGGTGGAATAGGTAAACCTGGAACCCCACCAACAGCAAGTTCCTTCAAAAATTCACTAAACTTCTCTCTTCCCACTTCATCGATGGTAGCGCCAAGGGTCCACACAGTGGAAAACATAAAAGCTCCAATAATCCAGCACTTCATTATTTTTGTATCTGCATGGGACATGTTTTCTTCATCAGCACAAGCGTCAGCCATTATGATGTTTACCATTTTTAGGAATGAATCAACTAGATGACTGTCTGAAGTTGTTATTGATTCCTGAAATTAAAACTGCATGGTAGCAGAGAAATTGTTCATAATGTATGTTACAAACATGCACCACTAAAAGAATAACCAAACGTACTCGGTAAAATCTTGGAAACGAAACTCAAAATCTCACAATATTTCGTGATATCTAATTAACCAAAGGGCAGGACTTGGAAGGTCCCAGATCTGAACACAACTCTGAATTTCGGTCAATTCCTAATATGTAAGATCTCAGATAAAGTGGTTAGAATGTAGATAAGCTCTAGTGTGACTGCAAAGGGGGGCTAAAGTTGCTAGTTTGGCTCTGGAAATACAATAGTATTTCCTTTAAAATTTATCAGTTTTCTTGCAATTACATTACATAGTGTACTAATTGGGTACATTCAAACTATAGAATAGATTCTAATTCCCTACGTTGTATTGACAAAAGACACCGAAGGAGTTGGAAGAGCAAACATTGCACCAAAGCTTCAAATTAAAATGAAAACACTTTTACATTTATGAAGCCAAACCAGCTACTTTGAACTCCAGTTGTAACAGAACTAGGGGTTATGTAGTCAAACTGTTTAACCTGGGCTCATATTAACCACAAATCGACTTAAATTTAGAATTTTGTCTAGATCCCTGATCCCCAAAAATGTGCCATTTGATAGTAAGCTTTGAGTTGGATAGAATGATCTAGTTTGTGATGCTAAACTTGGCAATTTAAAGATGGCAATTATATATGAAAGTTAGAGTGTCCTATAAAGTAAAGTTTGAAAAAAAAATAAATATATAAATATAACATTATTATAAAACTTATTTGCTGAACGTCTGAAAATACACATGCAATTTGCCATCATAGCGTAAACTAATTTGACTTTAAAAAATACTTAACAGAAAACATTTTGAAGAAGCTAGTTATGACATAATATGCCAATAAATTCATTATGGTAAACTTTGAGTCCATTTCCCTGTTTTAAATTACCCCACACACATTTTAGTAGTTTCATTGTATTTGCAGCTTCAAAATGGAGGAAAAACTCCCGTAGTTCTGTATAGTTATCCAATGTTAAGCTGTAATAAATATTAAAACTACAAAGAATTATTAGTCTGGTTATAGATATTTCATCATTTAGAGTCACTTTGAACCATATCAGAAAAATTACGCAAAATAAGTTATAATAATAAGATTAGAGCAGTTTTAATGCAGCAAAATGAAATTACTAACAACTTAATACCTCCACATTTGTACTTCACCACATCACAAGATTCCTATCATTTATAATATTGTAAAGAATAGTACAATGAATGAATAATTTCAATGACTAAAATAAAGTCCAAATAGTAACTTCAGAATTATTGAATGATGCAATTTGCTGTGTTTAATATTGCAAAACTTTTTTTTGTAACAAAAAGAGTAGACAATTTAGTTTATAACCTTGCTCGGATGGTGCAGCACTGGGCCACTTTTTTTTTTTTAATGCAAATAAACTAAATAATTTGCAATAGGGCAAAGTTAGCCAACATGGCTCTAAGTTACCCAAAATGACTGTAAAGGTAAAGTATTTTGTAAACTTCGTAAAAATAAATACCCGTGCAATATCATCAGTTTCTTATCTTTTGAATAAAAGTATTTTCTTGCCACATATTTTATATTTCAAAATATTAAGAGAGGCAATTCAAAGTAAGTAGGAAAAATATGTTTCTGTCACTGGCGGCATTTACGTAGTAAATTTCATGTTCATGCAATCAGTGAAGAAATACAATGTGTGCTCATTTGTATCTATTTATGAAAATTAAATAATACAATGTGTATTTTACTTTCATATGCATTTCACTTTAAGATGAAAAAAATATGTTTATAAAGGAATTTCAATGTAATATATTTTTAATGAATGGAATCCAGTAATTACCTTACAATTCTTTCGTATAAATTTTGTACAACATGGTATCAGCCATTTACATAAAGCATATATTACAGGCTTGTGCTCCAAACTCCAAATTTCAGGAGTTACACTTATCCATGATTTTACAATTGGTTCCCAACCCAATGCAGATGGCTCCATATAAATCATACCACATCGACTGACAGTAGCTGGCTAAAAAGAAAATTTAATGTTTTTCTTTACAAAATACTAGCGTTAAGAATCATTATAAAAAGTAAGTCACAAAAAAATAACCTATGTGGCAATAATAGTGTCATTGAAAATAAGTCTATGAAAACACAGAATTTATACAAACTCAACTAATACTCAACTAACTCTTCACTGCACGATTTTTTATATTTTCATGAAAAAAAATCATATGTTACCTTTAAATAGCCCTGAGTTTAAGCAAAATGAAGAAAAAAATTAATCTTAAAAAAATTTGCACTAAAAATGATGTTTTAACTGTTTGTTCTACATATGGCTAAAAGCACATAGTATATGCTTATACTGATAAGTGTAATAATCTACAATGTGTTTTGTGCCATAAGTGAAACAAACAAATTTTTGCCACTAAGTACAGCATATATATTTAAATATTTTTAGAACAGAGGAAATAATGATTAAGCACACTTTTTACTGTAATGCAAACACTCTATTTTTCAAAAGCAAGAACTGTAACACCTAGACTAGTGCAAGTAACTAGTGCATCAAAATCCCACTAAACTGTTATAGCAATGTTCCAGAAGGGGCACAAAGCTCAGTTTAACTGTATTTAAATATCAGAGGAATATATGAGTTTTTTTTTGGTTTGTGCCAGATCAGGCACACCATGCAGTGAAGGGTTAAGCCAAAAAAAAGTTAAAGTATTTTCAATTTCCAAACTATTTCAATTGTACAACTTTTAAAAATGTCATATTTTTTGAGATACATGACAATGCATCAATGGTTGACATTTACCTAGATTATAATAAAAACTGAGCAATCATAATGCAAAAAAATATGAAGATTGTATAATTATATCAAGGATAATTACATTGTTGATGTAAAAACTTTTAACAATTTGATTTGTTTGAAAAAAAGACATTACTTTCCGGTCATTCTAATAAAGTCGAACCTGTTTAGCTCGAACCTGCTTATCTTGAAAACCTTTCTATGTCGAAATCTTTAAATTTCCATGCTTTAACTGCATACATTTAATGTTTTTTCTCACGGTTATCTCGAATGATTTCTCCCGAAAACTGCTATATCTCGAATTTTGACGAGATATAGCCTCGAATCTCCAGCCCCCTTTATCAATGGTATAGCTTGGAGACAAAAATCATCTTTTGCGCAATCATTCAAAGACTATGTTCATACTTAAAGATATGCATTAACTTGCTACTTATATATAGTCATCCAAATTAGTAAAACATAGACTCACAACATGTTGTACAGTAAAATATTCAACAATATCAATGCAAAACAATCTATTAAGTATTTGACTTTGTTCCAAATGCTTATTTTTGTAAATTTTATCTCAACCTCTGTATCTTAAAACCTCCGTATCTCAAATTTTTCTTCTGTCCCGTGAAATTTGATATAGACAGGTTTGACTGTAATAACAGACTCCTGCAAAATATGAGAAGGAAAATATTGAGTGCTTACAGATGCCTGGGAGAGATCCATTACTTCAAAAATCAAGCTCATTGAATTTGACATTTGAATGATTTCACCACTCATAAGGCAGAGCTTCAAAAAATAAAAAGGTGGAAATTATTAAGTTGATTTGTACATTTAAAGTGAAAAAACGTAATTAAAAAATTAATATTTTTTAATTAGCTATTACTTTCATAAATAAATTAAAACATTAATGGAAAATGTATGAACATATTATGTTACACATGAATGCATGAACATATTATATATAACGATTAATTTTCTTTAAAGCAACAGCCCAATCACATTAAATACGGAAGTATTTGAATAAGGACTAATCAAAATACTTTAACAAATTTAAAATTGTATGAATTGTAAAAAACTAAAGTCAAACACAAAATAAATTTTGAAAAATCTAGTGAAGTAATATTTTAAAAATAATTTCTGAACAAGATCCTTTTTAAGCACAGCTAAGATTAATTTTAAAAAACTAAGCAATGCACACCACCAAAACCATTCAATGTGTCTCAATTTCAACCATGCAAGATTTCAGAAAGTGTTATTAACATTTTCTAAACTTAATTCAAAATTAAGAGCATAAATATCAAAATATGTTCTACTTTATAAACCTTTTTGTCGAATACCAATTAATGCTTTTTAGACCCTTTCTGTAATAAAAAAAAAAAAAAAGGAAGCGGACACCACATTACTTCCTTGAATGCCTATTATATATCATGAATTAAAATTGATATAGATTATTTCTATAGAAATCTGAAAGTCAAAATATTTGGCTTATTGTACAACTTCCTTAAATGGATTACAATAAATTGATGAAAATTTGTTGAAAGGTCCGAATCGCTACCACTCACTGAGTGATGTGAAACAGTCACTTAACCGTCCTGGCGGCAAGCCCGAATATACTAGTGTTGTTCTACGGAGTTTAACATTGAGTGGGCGTGGCCTGCCGCTAGGAGGGTTAACTGTAAAATGATTTACATATTTCAAGCAAATTTTACAAGTTCTTTTTTCTTTTTTCTTTTCTGATCCATTGAGAAATGAAAATTGTTTTATATGAAGTACTAAGGCAAACCATACATCTACATCTGCACATATTCTTTGTATTAATTCATATATTTGTAATAGCATAGTAGAAATTTTCCCATAAGTTAGTGGACAAGAGATTTTTCATGTCTCAATAACTCAAAGGCTCAATAACTCAAAGTCCCATAGGACCAGTTATAATCTTCGAGTTATGGGAAGTTCCCACAGCCTTCTCAAGAGTTTGGGACCCAACGAAAACTTTGGGATAAAGGAATTTGAGATTCGACTGTGTCATGTTGAAAGATGAAAATTCCAAAATATTAATTAATAAATATTGTCAATATAATTATCCTTTGTAACAAAGTTTCTCTTATGCAGTTTGTATGATTAGCATTTATGTCTGCCTGACTTTTATGTACTTGTACCAAAATAAAAAATTCATTGAACACAAAAAATTATCTTGAAAAGTGCAAACCAAACTGCACGAGTCAATTGAAGTTCAAGTCAAGCACGTTACTAAAAATAAGCTCAAAAACTATTCCTCAAACTTTTTGAACATATTTTTAGTAATTTCTAAATAAGATAGTTTCCAAGCTTTTCATAGCCATCTATATCACTGGAGAGATAGAACATTAAATTAAAGAAGAATTTCATTTTAGATCTTTTTACCTTCAAAATAAGGTTAAATAAATCTTGACAAAAACATCGCTGACAGAAAACACACACATACACGTAAACGAATGTTTATTAAGCATAATTTCAAGCTAACTTTCTTAGTCCCTAAACAAATGAAACAAATCTCATAAGTTTGGTATTTTTTCAGTATAATTACAAAAGTTGGGAGCATTGGGCTTCTGTACAGAAACGATAACTGAAAGCTTCTTACCTTTTTGTTGTCATCCAGTACAGTATTCATACTTTCAATCCACAAAGTATCAACTGGGCCGTCAAAAACAACCCACTTCCTATTTGGGCTTTTAGAGAAAGCAAATTCCCGAAAAATGATAGCTACCACCCCATCTGACCACTAAAATAAAGAACACAAGAATGAGGGAGAAAGTCTAATTCATACACATTTTGCAAGAAGCACAATGCAATTTTTAAGTTATTCTCTACATTTTGCAGCGATTGTAAGAATTTGAAAATACAAAAGCGCTAGCAACCTTTAAAAAATCTAATACATCAGCAACCCCTAGTCAAATTCATGCATAGAGTATGATTTATTTCCCTCTAGTGAATTTCTTACTAAGAACTATTGTTTTTAAGTATCATATCATAACTTATTTAACATGGGAGTCTACTAGAGCTTAACTACTTTACTTTTTAATCCTTCCCACTCTTATTTTCTTTTACTGCCATTGTACCTGTGATGTTTTCACTACAAAATGACACATATCGCTTAATAAACCCTTTCTACTTGATTTTCTTTTCCTCTATACTAATTATTTTCTAAAGTTCAGCCATACTGATAGGTGTGAAAACATTTTATTACAAAAAATACAGTGGTGAGAGCTTTGACATAAAATGAATTCAAGTTTGTGTCAAGCAGTTGCCAACATGAGAGTATGCTGCAATATTTATAGAGTCAAGATTGCAGCAACAGTTATGAGCAAAGGATTAAGGGAATTTTTGTAATTACAGATTTAGACTAATTTCAGACTATACATGTATACACATAAACAAATGCTTTGAAGGAAATCTACACCTCTATTTCTCGAAATTAAAAATGACTAAAGTTTCTATGACCTTAAGGGTTTAAACAATTATCAAGTCCATGATCACATTTCTGCCAAACTACTGACTTTCATTGGATCTGTCCCTATAAATACATGTATTTTTTAAAACATGTAACACAAAAATATTTCATGCATATGTAAAAAATTGCTCAATAGGCAATTAGCACTGTAACAGGTAACTCTTCATATGAATCTTCAGTCAAGTAATCCGTCAAGTTGACTCCAAGCTTAAAAGGGGAAAGTTAGTCAAGAGAAAGCCAAGGCAATGGTCAGTAGCGAATGATGGGCAGTAATTGAGGAACATGCACTGAACTGAAATTGTGAATTCATAACACCCTTATTTCCAAAATCAATCGTTAACTCCAAAACTTATTATTGCACTAATAAATCTGAATACATATTTAATTACTAAAAACATGCTTATGTAAAAGTGTTCTTAACTCATATTCTTGCTACATAACCTTGTCTCATAACCTTGCATCAAATGTTGTACTCATCGCAAAATTCCTCGAACATTGGTTAGAAGTTTCAAAATTAACAACTTAGCTTTCATACTGGCATTTAAATGTTTTCTCCCGTTTTAAATACAAAACTAGTAGATGGGAATAGTTTTTGTTTATGAACAAAACTATATTCAAATTCCAGAATGAAATGCATTGCATTGCATTCTAGGATTACCACTCATTCATTTTCTACCTTTTGCTTTTTGAAAATCTTCATTTCTATATGCAGACTTTGCTATCTGCTTTAAAAACAGATAAAACATAGAAGGCACAAGTTTTCTCATTAGTAATATTGGTTATGAGGCATACCAAAAGCTTGGTATTTCTCAAATTACAACAGATTGCATGTTATAAAATAATAATGAGAGATAGTTGAAAGTGAAGAAAATTGTTTGCTGTCACTAGCTGGGTTTATGCAGTCAATTATGTGCTCATACAAATGATGTAGCAATACTGTTTTCATATCTTTCGAGTCTTTTTAATTAGCTTTAAAAAATATGAAGTGTATTTTTTCTACTCTATAGTGTAGTGTTTTTTATTACAATTTGTACAGACTTTCTAGCAAGAGTTAAATACAACATACAGGTTTATTTTCAAATTATTCCAATTATTTTCAAACATTTCCAGTTGGGAGATCAAAGGGCATATAATAATCGTCCATAAATAAATGAAAAAAAAAAAAAAAAAAAAAAAATATATATATATATATATATATATATATACATACAGAAAACATATTACATTTCTCAGAGCCAGAAGGCAATGGACTCACCAGGCCTGCGGATAGGCAAGAATGATATATTTAGCTCACTTGCAAAAAATAAATAAATAAATAAAATAATAACAATAATTAGTTAAAAAAAATAACATCAGTTCCATGCAAGGGCGGATCCAGAAACTTTCCCAGGGAGGGGGGGGGGGCGATTGATTTTTTTACCTTCATATATATATATATATATATATATATAACCCCCTCAAAAAATGGCACATATACCCCCCACCCCTTCCCAAAAAAAAGCATAAAAACACAAACATACATATGTGTGCATGTTGATGGGTCTTTTTCTTTTTGCTGATCCCTCCCACCTATGTTTTTTTTTCTTCCAATACTATTGCTTTCTGTGTTTTTTTAAATATTTTTAGAAGAATGACCTTTGTAAGGGATGCATTTAACTCTTTTAAATAAAGGAGGGTAGAATATCCCTAATTTTAGGGGGTCGGGGGGTTCTCCCCGAGAAATTTTTAAAAAAATAGATACAATATTCTGCATTACGAGGCCTTATATGGGTATTGAGACTGCAGAAATATGAGAATAAAGTAATCAAACAAAACCTTTTAAATGTTATGCATTTTGTAAATTAAGATCAATTAAAATATTAAAAACAAATATGGACCGACAAATCCTTGACATTAATCTGCAGATAAAGAACGATGGAAGAGAAAAAATAAACACATCATCACTTGCTTACATCGGTTTTCAGCATAGTTACTGTAGTTTATATTAGTAGTATTACAATTGTATTAGCAAACATTCAGGGGTGCCCGGAATTGAAGTCATTGCGACATCCTTTTTTGGCAAATTTTGGCTGATGAGTAAACAAATTTCTACACAGTAGTAAAGTATTTCATTAGAAAATCTTGTCCTAATGTGCAGGTGACTGGGAATTTCAATCAGCAAATTCAGAAATTTTCCTCTTTAAATAGTTCAAGATTGGGAAGCCCCTGCATGCATTACACTAAACGGAACTTACCTTTAGTCTTTTCTGTGTTTGAAGGCGATTCAATGGATATTAAAGGTGATTCAGTTGATAAAAGTGGCTCAGGTCCAAATGATATATTTGATTTGCTACATTTTCCTTGTTTTAAGCCACCTCTCCATAAAATCGCATAAACAAGAAAGTGTAATAAACGAACTAGGAACGTTGCTCAGTTCTACTGACTACAAAAGGAGACTAAGACCACTTGAAATCGTGCTTATTTTTGTTACGTCATATAGATGGCGTCCCTCCATATGATGACGGGCGTCAAGAAATTGGCGACTCGGGAATGTATGCATTTGAAAGCGAAGGATAACCTCTTCTGCTTTTATCATTTGCATTTCTGCCTGTAGAGACTTAATTTATCGGTGCTGTCTTGAAAATGGTGCCAAATTTCAGTTCCACAGAAACAGAAAAGAAATATAATAAATCCCTCATTTCTAGAAAGGCAAAATTACTTTTTTTTTTTACATTTTTGGTAAGTGCTTGTTTCTTTCTTTCTTTTTTCCCTTTTTTCTTTTTCTCTTTTCTTTTCTTTTTTTTTTTTTTGGCTCAAGGGGGGGTGGGAGGCGATCGCCCCCCCCCCCTTGTATCCGCGCTTGGTTCCGTGTAATGTAAATTTGATTTCACCTTCAAACTCCTGCAGTGAAAAAAGAGCTAAAAACTTTTTGAAATCAGTTACCAAAGGAAAACGAAATATTTCAAAACTAACAAATGTATTTACCTCATGAGTAATGGGGTCAAATTCACCAAACAGCTGCCCCATAGTTATGGATTTGGGATTCAATGTTCGATAAGTAACAGCTTCTTCTTCCCCCAACTCTCTTTCTTTCATCAATGTTAAAACAGAAGCCAACACTTTCAGCACACTAGTTTTACCAGCATTAGGAGCTCCAACCATCATGAAACTGCAATATTGTACATTATTTTTAAACTGTAACAAAAGAGAATTTCAGGGTTGCCACAGGGAAAATGTCATAAAAAAGTAGCAAAAGTCGCCAAAAAATAATAAAAAAGTTGCAAAAAAGCTGCCTTGAAAATAAAAAAAAGTTGCAAAAAAGTAGCCATGGAAAAAAAAAGTTGCAAAGAAGCTGAATAGAAACATGTGACAAGCTAAAGTGAATATGTTTCAAAACAAGTTCAAAAAATATAGGTTTTGAACTAATGCATTAAATTAAAGATACAAATGAAGAAAAAAAAAAAAAGAGTACAATCGAGGTTATTTACTTTACAAGACTGCTACCATTCAAAAGAAAAATAATATACTCATATAAATACAGAAAATTTATTCCGAAAATCCATGTTTTTGGTTTTTTACAGAAAAATGATTCTATTAAAGCATTTTCCTTTTGTTCACTAAGCAATTTAATTTATTTTCCTCATCTTCATGCTCTCTTTCCCTATTCCTCAACTTTATACTGCCTTCTCACATACCCTGAGCTATTCTAATACTTTCAGTGTCTTTTGCTTCAATAGCTGATTTTAGCCTCTGGTTTGCCTGTTTAAAAAGTACATCAGCTGATTTTTCAGTGTCCTTTCTCTCTCTCTATTTACTAGTTTGACTTTTTCTTCTAACTTTTTAACAGATCCTTTCAAACTTGACAGCTTTTCTTTTTCTAATCTCATTTGTTTTTCCTTATTTTTCTTCTAGTCTTCAAGGTAGAACTGGTATGATTTGCGTGCACCAAAAGCTAAATTTAAAAGTTCTTTATCAATTTGGAATTGTGTAACTGTAGAATAGCGCTTCAGAGCATCATATAATAAGCCTGTCATTCAATACACATACCGACATCAAATATTTATCTTCCGAAAGAACTCACCTGGATATTGAAAACCCCCCTCTCTACTTCACTATTACCATGAGACTAAATGTGACTAAAAATGAATGTTACTTTCTCTGACAAAAATTAATAAAATTTGGGTGGCTTAGATGGATTATAATTCTATTAGCTTGACTAGATAAAAGATCCGATGAGCATATGCTGTGCCACTTTTACCATTAAAATCTGGCCTATTTGGGACACTGTTTCCGAAGAGGCTCGAGCACAATTCTTTGTTTTTTTTTATGCATCCCAATTCAGTTGTACATCTACTTAGCTGTCACGTGCTGTTTTCGACTCAAGTAGAAGTTTTGTAGGATAGAGAGGCGAATCGTCGGTTCAAGCTGTTTTTACAGTTCCTTCATCCTTAAGAAATATAATTTTTCTTAGCCTTTTTGATCGATACGCATGTCTGAATTTGCTCTCCACGAAGTAAAAAACAATGCACTATCATACGAGTCCAATTTAAAAGACGAAAAATTAGCAAAGTGATTTCATTTCCAAATTTCGGCTTCCAAACTTTCTCTTCTTCTTTACACGAGAACTACAGAGAGTTTGAGAGTTTGATTATTCATTCAGCAATCTCTGCACCTTATAGTCGAAGCAAAAAGCTCCACCTTTCCTCCAACAATTACCTTTCAAGAGATATTTGCATAAAATCTGACTTTTGTCTAAACTTTTGCAACAGCAAAAAAATATGTCTTTTGCAATTTCCGATTTTCGTTTCGGTTATATTTTTAAAAACTCCAGACACGTATTTGGGACAGTATTATCTGTCAGCAGAAGAAATTTGAAAGCATTTCGATGAATAGTTTTCTTTTTATCCATATATTTGTATTTTGTCTTTAAAGTATTGCATCGCACTGTAGCTGCCCTGTGTCCAGTCGAGGTTGCTGCAAAGATGTGCACTGTATGAGGTTTCAGCTTCCGCAAAAGCTCAGATATCGGTAATGTACGAATATGCAAATCAGTTCCATACAAGATCGACTTTCGTTTTCGTATCACTTAAGCCAAGCCCAACTTGTTGATTGGATGCCGTAGATTGGTGCAGCAAATAACGTCTATTTAGGGAAGGTTTTAATCTTGAAATGAAAATGATTTAAAACCATGGGTGAAAGAAAATCTCCAGGTGTTTCAAAAGAAAACTAACGTCGAGGGGGAAAAAGTATCCAAAAAAGCAGATTCAGTGAAAAAAAGTAGCTTTTTGGCCTGTTTTTGCTTAAAAAAGTAGCTAAAGCCGCCTTGGGTCCAAAAAAGTAGCAAAAAGTAGCATTTAAGTATCCTGTGGCAACCCTGAATTTGACCAAGAAAATAAAATATACATATATTTATCACACAAGAAGCATTTAAATATTATACACCTATTTTTAAACAATATACATACCCATGACGGACAATCATCATTTCAAAAGTTTGTATGATTTTTAAAATGAAAGCATCAGCAGGTTGCAAATTCATTTTTTCACAAACTTCATGCGTAACATCAAGAAATACCTGCAACAAAGAGCATAGTTATGTTAAACAAGCACACACACACAAAAAAAGCTTTTGAGAGCACTTTCGGTGAATTTACACTCTGATTTTTTACACTTCTCATGTGCAATTTTTTTTACAAAGTGCATAATGCACATTAATAGTAAATAAATTTGCTACATTATCTTACAACATTTCATGAAATTGTGATTTATAAACTTTATAAGTGGGGGAAAAATAATGATTTTATTTAAACTATAATTATTCATATCTCGGTAGTGGAAGATAACACATTTAAAAAAAAGTTTGACAATACATTTTAACTGTCAAAATGCAAACAAATTTTTGAAAAATTCCTAAAATTAATATTTTAACGCATTTTAGCTTTCTTAGCTTATTTTCCCCACTACCATTAAAATTGGAAATGAAGCTAAAAATAATAAAGCATAAAAATAATCTCAATGTATTTAGGAAAGTAGGTTTTTATATAATGAAATGTTTTGCTTAAATACAATGGTTGTTCACAAGATGTGTGCATATGCATTGATTTTGTGAGAGTGTATATGTTCAAAGAGTGGCAATTGTTTTCTCTAAAAATTACGTAACTCTTTTTCAGACTGTTAAGGCACAAGAGCATATGAATAAGCATTTAAAAAAATGTTGTCTAATAAAGTGTCCAAACTTTTGAAGAGTGTGGTATAATTTTTATTATTGACTACTTATTCTTATTTCTTAGCATTTTAATGCACACATATATGCAACCTAGCAAAACTTTTACCTTGTAATCTGGCTTTGGCAAGGTGATGCCAGGAAACAAATCTGATATGATGCCTTCAAATAGAGGAATGTCATGGGACAAAAACTTAGGCAGATTTACATCAAGAATTGATCTCAAAAGCTAAAAATAAAATTACAGATTTTACAATAAAATAAAGAAAAGTAATATAACACTTGTCAATATATTTACATTATTAACAATGAATTTGAAATTGCTAAACAAATGCCTTGTTAAATATGTTTCTACATTGTACAGTAAAACTCTTTGACAACAAACTTCAAAGGATTGTAAATGTTGCTTATTATTGTAATGGAAATTTTGTTGTAAAGGAATTCAAGCAATGTAATGACAATTAAGATGAGATTCAACATTTATTTTGTTGAAATATACATGTTGTTGCATTAGTATGTGCAGTAATGATATTTTACTGGAATTTAAAACATACAGAAGTTTGGTTAGACCTCCTTTGGAGTATGCTGTTCAGTTTTAGTCTCCTTATCTTGCGAAAGATATTAATTTATTGGAAAGGGTGCAAAGGAGGGCTACAAGGTTAGTGAATGGATTTTCTAATTTAGACTATGATTCCAGACTTAAAATGCTTAACATGTATAGTCTTGAGCAAAAGAGAACCAGAGGGGACATGATTCAGTTGTTTAAATTTATCAAAATGAAAGATGTTATAGGGTTAAATTTTTGCACAGAAAGCAGGACAAGGGGTCATTGTTATAAGCTGTTTAAATCTCAGGCTAACCTGGAAATTCGGAAGAATTACTATTTTAGCAGAGTAGTGGGAACTTGGAATAGTTTACCGGAAGGGACGGTAGGAGCAATGGAGTGGATAGCTTTAAGAGGGCCTTGATCTTCATTGGTGTCTATAATTTGACTAGGACCAGCCCAGTTGGGATCAAAGCTTGTTGCTGGTTGTCGCATTTGTATTTCATGACTTCACATTTCATTATTGTACTTCCTGGATCATAAGACTGAACCAAAACATTAAAAAAATTAAAATGTCTAAATACCTTTTCCTTTCAAAAAGTGTTATGAATAAAAAACTTGCTTTGTTAAGTTCTATCAACTCAGTCTTACATTTTTACCACTAGTACATTGTAGTCGTCATGAAACGTTATTTTCTATATAAATTTTATCTTATCTTAAAAATTTTTATGTAAATTCTATCTTAAAATTTATTGCTTATCCATATCTTAAAATACATAAAAAAAAGTCACCATTTATTTGAAGTGATGAGCACTAGAGTTTTATTAGCTCTAGAACAACAAAATATATTAATTTCTTAAAATTCAATCAATAACTCTGTATAAACATGAAAGAGAAGAAAATAAAAAAACATAATTCAGAAGCAATTATGTAACTACAAACATTCTTAAATATTACAAAACCCCCCTAATTTACTACGATGTAACGATGTTAATTAGAAAAGTGCAATAATCAAAATTAAAATAAATAACATTCATACCTCAAAATTTAAGGTGATTTTAGCATAAATGAATAATATTGCACCAAGCATAAAACATATGAAAATAACTTTTATCAATGATAACTAAGAAATATAATCTTTATGAAGCCAAAGCTATTTAAACAAGCTGTATGTAATAATTTTAATATTATCTTTTTCAACTTACCAGAATATCTTCTTCTGCATCAGGGAATTTCAGTTTCAAATTGCCAGAAGCAGCTAAAACAGCTTTAACAGCTCTCATGCCATAATCATAATGGTTTTGGGAAGATAACTGCTCAGAGCAAAGGCGATATGTAGTAACAATCTTTACAGCTAAATTTCTTGCATCAAGATAACCAAATGAATATAGAGAAATTTCTCCAATCATTGCGTAATCAGGTACCATCATAGCTACGGTGCGGAAAAGTACCTATTGGACAACAAATGAGAGCTATGTTTAATTGTTTACATTTATAAATACACGTCTGCGTAAACTTTATGAAATCACATTAAAAACACTTTACACAGAATAAAAAATAATATTTCATAAAATGTAGCTAGTCTTATTTAACCCCTTAAAAATCTTATTATTTTCCAATAAATGGTCATAAAAATAGATATTTTTTTCAAATTAAAGAAAATCATAAATAAAACCATTTATACGACAGACATTACTATTTTTGATGTTTGAAATTCTTTAAAGCTGGAACCTTGTACGCTCTAGTTCAGAAATATCACTGATGAAAGATCAATCCGTGATCTTGTGAGAGAGAGAGGGAAGAGGCTAAAATCAGTCAGTTAATGTAATACATTTATAAAGATATTTCTTTTCTTTACAATCATACTATGAATGTTATTTTACTTGCAGTTTAAGGTAAAGTCTTGTTGATAATTTCAATTTGGACGAAAAGTAAATGAGTGATAACTGATTATAAAAGGAGAATATGAAACAGAAAAAATATTTACTTTAAGATTGTCAGGTAGTTCAGAACGTCCAGCGTAGCCAGGATTCATCGTAATGCAGACATAGCAATTGGGATTTAACCTTAATTCAGTACCTTCAAAGTTAAGAAAGTCGACATCTGCCCTCACAGCACGAATAATGCATAAAATCTGAAAAAATATTTTTGAAAAATGATAAGTAAACAATTTTCATGTTTATAAAGTTGTTTGCGTTTTCTACTTTCTTATGCGATTAAGTAAGAAAAATGAAGTACAAAAATTGCAGTCAAAAATCTTATACTAAATGCTGAGTCTCAAACTCACTTCAGAAACTTAACACAAGTCCTTTTAAACAATAATGTTGCTACAATTAAATAGACTGAGAAATAAAATAAATAAAATGAACTACATAAATAGCAAGTTATTAGAATGAAATACAGAGAATTTCTCAGAACTTTAAAATATAGTTAGTTTCAGAAAGGCACCATGCAATGGGAACAAATACTTGAATCAACATGGAATATAAACATATTTATGACTTGCATACTTTTCACAAAATGAGCAGTATTCATTTCAATAGAGACACTGATAGGACCCTACCTCAGTCAGAGGTTCAGTCAGTTTGGAATTGAACTCAAAAGCCGAAGCAGTTGAAATTTGAAATGCACAAAAAGAATACAAGCATAAACCATGCTCAAGAAATGTGTGCAGAAAGTTTAGGTATAATATTAAGCTTTTCAAAAATAAATGTACAAAACCTTCGCTGAAAATCTATGGATAAATAAATTATTTCTTTTCTAAGATAGCTGTGCAGTTTTTTCAAGTCAGAAATAGTTATGTTCTCAAAAATAGAGAAAAATAATGTAGTTTACACTGATATAACATATTTTACCTTCACAAGGTGGTAAGTTAATGAATTACATAATGACACTTTTTACAATTTGGGATTGGATTTTATTTCATAACTTCAGCATTAAAAGAAATATACTTCTTGATCTATTTTAAAGGCCGAATACTCACAGTGATTAAAACGACCGCTGATTTAACCATGCAGCCCTGACGTTTTTTAAAAACTTGACAAAAAAAGGCCCTTTTATTAATGTTTTAGAAAAGCACTATATCTGTGTGTACATGCAGGGACGGATACAAGTGGAGGGGTCATGGGGTCATGACTGCCAGTAATGTTATCCATCCATATTGCATTCAAATACCTTGAGGAAAACATGGCTGATCGCAGCAATCTTTTCAATTCATATTATGTATTCATATTATGTGTGTTTGAAAGTAAATATTTCTGAAATAATACTTACTTTCATTGCCTGTGAAATTAATTACTAATATTTATGCCCTATTAGGTACCTTATTTTGGGCCACTTTGGTACTTTTTATTGACACCTAAGCAGTTTCAGAAATGTTTAGAAATCAAACCTATATATTTTTCAGCAAGACCCCCCAAATCATAATCTGTATCCTTCTTTGTATACGTTTTTGTGTGCATGTTCATGGTTATTAAAATGTTAGTCAAAATAGCAATTCCTTACAAGTAATAAACAAGAGCAATAAAGGGAGAATATTGTGTATGCTTTAGAACTTACCTGCTGAGCAACAACAGAAAGTACTTCCAGCTCAATACGATTGAATTCATCAAAACAAGCCCACGCTCCTGAAGAAGCCAAACCTTTGAAAAACTAGAAAACAAAGTCTTCTTAGAGATCATTTATAAGTTACAGACAATCCTAAAAATGTTTGAACTGACATCAAATTATACATAAAATATATTATTTAAAAGAATATAAATTAGTATTAAAAAAACCTATACCAACATAAACATAGTATAACTTTAAAAATTAAAATTTAGAAGAAAGTGCATATTAGTTCAGAATGGTTAGTTTGGATAATTTTCTGTTTGCTTGAAGGATGTAACATGAGAGAATTATCAACTGCACTGTGTTAGAATGATTGAAAGTTAAATAAATCTTATATATTTCTCTAATCTGTTTTTGGTCACTGCGCCACATCAACCTTTGACTAATTGCCTTGCTTTTATGACTGCAAAATAGTGTTCGCAGCATTGATTTTGCAAAATTTCTATTTAGGAACACTACATGAAACTTAGCCTACACAAAACTTTAAATAAGAAATTAGTAACTGGATAGAAGTCTAGTGCTTCAATTAGTAAAGCTGAGGCAAGATCTCAAGTCATGTGGTTCAATGTATAGTTGACACACTTCATGGAGAAACAATGAAAGAAACTCATTTCTTTCCAAAACTTCACTTAGCAGGTGACCTGGGATTGGTGCTTCAACAATGCAGGTATCTACTTTCTCTACATTTTATTCCTTCTTGAAGTATAAACCATTACCAAGTAATGTTGAACTTTCCTCCTTTATAAAATGCAACACTAAAATCTAATAGCTCAGCACATACACACAAATTATACCTTTCCCATAGCAATATAATCCAATCCATCAGAACAATTAAATACAACACACTGAACCGCCAAAGCTTTAGCAAGATCTTTGGTTGTTTCTGTTTTTCCTGTTCCAGCTGGACCCTCAGGGGCACCATTTAAATGAAGATGAAAGGCCCCCACGAGTGTTCGGTAACAGCGATCCGTAAGTGGAGTTATTACTAATCTGAAATGAAGAATTGAGTAAATGTATTAAGCAAGAACAAGATCACAACAGTAATTATGAGAAAATTTAATATATTTATAATCATATGTTAAATAATAGTAATGTTTGCAATTTTGATAAGCATTTAATAACAACATACCTCGGAGTATTTCCCAAATACTCATATGCATATTTAACATTAGCATTAGTGATTCTCACACGAACTTCATCAGAGTCATTAAAATCTTCCACATAGTACCTCAGCTGAGCAAGCCACTGGAAATCAAATTCACTTTCAATTCCTGAAAAAGATTTACCAAATGCTTTAAAAACCAGAAAGTAAAAAATATGTCATAGAAACATGAAAATGTAACAAAACGTGATGCTATTTGGTCTAATACAGCATAATTAATTATATGATGCTACAAGTTTCAGAAAGAAATAACAGGGTATCTACAGAATTTCAAAAGTAATTAGAGAACTTAAGATTATCATTGTCAAGAAGTAATAACTTCAAAACTATATAATTATACCAGGGATGAACAAGTAAAAAGTATTATACCTTTACAATACCTATGAAAAAACATGTCAGTAAAGAGTAACTAAATTTGACTATTAATTCCTCTTTTTTCTTGCTTCTATGTATCCAAGAATCAACAACATTTCATAAAATATTTTTTACAATAACACAAGATTGGAATACTAAAAGCCAATAATAACCATTATCAATTAATTCTTGAACAACATCTCTAGCATGAACATCAATGACTACTAGAGCACCCAATGTGACACGAACTTGCTTATTCAGCTTTCCTCTGACTAAATCAACAATGCCACTCAACTGGTCATTCAGTTTTTCGTAATATTTTTTCACTGAACTAAGTCCTCCAGAAAAAGCTTGGTGAACTTCTACAGTCCAATAAATTTGTGACACACAGAGGACAACTTGTCCAGGCCATTGGACAATCCAATCAAGTCTTGGAGTTATTGCATAAGCCTGAAAATAGAAATGAAGCACCACTTTTTTACATACAACAAAATGAACATCACACTGGCATTTAGGCAAAAGTAACTATGTCCACAAAAATCATTAAACCGACTACTGTAGTCACTTAAAATTTCCAGTTAGTAATTACATGGTGTAAAACATTTAGTCAAACCTTATAATCCTGACAAGCATATGATTCTGACATCACTCTTTCAAAGCACAGTTTGGGAATAACTGCTTTAAGAAAAATGTGAGAATTATAGATATATATTGGGTAGTAAATTAGTTTAGCCAATTAAATTTTATAAACTTAAACTCAGTGAAGCAACAGCCCATGGGGCTTACTGTGCTTGTCTCAGTTTTCTTGACCGAAGGCTCTGGGGTTACAAGGCAAAGAACCCCCAGGATCTAGTTTCCAAGTACACTTGTTACTTTAGCTATCAACCAACTGAAAGGATGAAAGGCCGAGTCGACCGTGCTCAACCTGCAAAACGAACGAGTTTGTGGCATGGAAGAGTGAAACACTAACACTGAGCGGATATGGGGTGTTGGACACAAGCCAAATTAATCAAGTTTTTTGTCTCATAGAAACCGTTTTACGGATTAGAAAAAAGCGAAATCAGGTGGTGCAATTTGTGACGAGAATATTTCTACTTTTTTTTGCAGAAAAAGAGAAATAATGAAACATGATACTCCAAGGCTACACTGCTTAAGGTAAACCCTTAAAATATTATTGAGTTGTGGTGGGTTGCTTCAATCACTACACTCACCTAACATTGCACCACATGATTTCCTTTTATTCCAATTTAAGTGTGACAAAAAATCTTGAAACTTGGTCGGCTATCCAAAATACCATCTCCAGACATTTTGCTCAGAATCCGATTAATTTCTATCCATACCGGATTAAAAATTTGTGCACTACAGGGTAAAAAGTTGTTGATAATGAGGTAAATGACATTGTTGATTAAAAATAAACTTTAAAAAAATTTATTTGTTTTAAAAACATGACATAACTTTCCAGTCCCTCAAATACTATGTAATCTATTGTGCATTGACATAATAATAACCAATTTTTACTGGACAACTAGTGTCTTTATAAGGAAGACTATAGCTATAATTAAGAGAAATACATGTTTATTATGTATGGATAACATATAATACATTGCAGCAAAAAAAATCATTAAAGTATGTTTTTAATATTTCTTTAAGCATTTACAAAATTTTGATATGAAACATAAGTTTGTAATGCTAAAACTTCCAGTGATAAAACATAAAAGATATTAAGCATCATAAAAATTACTTTGTGAGCATCCATAATAACACTTCTTACAGATACAAGCATAACATCTTGAACCTGCGCAAAAGAGACAAAACAAGGTTGGAAATGAGACTAAATTAACTAAATTAACTTCAAGAAATAAAATAAACAAACAAGTGAAATGTCAAAGAACTTAACACTTTTAAATTTAGAGAAAATAAAAGAAATTTCTACCTGCAGTAACCACCTTTCAACTTGGCCCCTTGCTTCTTTGGTTCCAATTATGCTCATAAACAGCACTTTCTCACCCTCACTGCTCAACATCCCATGGATCCTCAGGTCTTCATCAAAATCTAAATTTGCTATGCCTTCAAAGCATTTTTTTAAGTGTGGTTGCACTCGTAGAGGATCTTTAGTTTCCGATAAAATCTCAAGCATTTCATCATTAGACAAGAAAAAAAATCTATAAACAACAAGTAAATTGTAAGTAATAACAAGTTATCAAAAGAAGTGAAATTCAGAAACCAGAGTTTTAAACATTTAAAAGCTGATAAATTTAGGCTTTTTTTTTTTTGATAAAAATAAGTTACAAAAAGGTATGTGCCATAAATAATGTTTTTTTTTGTTTTTACATTCATATTTTTAAACAAAATTGCTACTTCTAATCTTAAGCGTTGGTATATTTTTAAAGCATAGGAAAATCAAAGAGAAGGAGAGAGGAAACAATAAAATATGCTTATAGTAAAAGTGAACTTATTCATAGATATTTAATTTTTTCATTTTTATTAGAATTAAACAAACTTATGAGTGAAAGATTACAGATAGCAATGAATTTGCTTATTTTAATTTGGCTAGACTAAAAAAATATTTTTAGATCATGCATAAACTCATAGACGTCTCCCAATAAGTTTGTGTTTCCTTGATTGAAAAAATGTAAAAAGGTAAGTGACGTGATGATGTTTAATTTAGCTGCTCTTATTTAACAATTTTCTGGTAAATGTAAAAATAAAATGATTAAAGTTTTCAGCTGATGAGTGCCAATCTGCCAGCTTAGCAGTTGAGAATCCCTAGTCATTAGTATTAAAACACATTTACAATGAATAACTTACAAGTAACAGCAAGGAAAATAAATATTACCTGGGGAAGAATAATCGTTTCATTTCTAAATATGTATTTAGGCCTTTATTGATTTTGTCAAGCATTTCATTGCAGTTACATAAATCAGAATACACATTTTTAGAAGTTGTATTTTCTAAAACCTGTTAAAGTTTAAAAGACATGTTATCAAACTTGCTTAGAAAAATTACATTACAATATTGACCATTTTCAAATACAGAAAAATATGAAAAACTAAAAAATATGAGAAATTTTGAAGACATATGCATAGTTATAAACATATAAATTGATACCTCCACAAAAATATTGAGAAAATGATTTTCATTTTATTTTAAGGTACACATTTAATATATATTTGGTTCAGTTTAATAGATTTTAAAATACATCATTGTTTTAGGAAATTGAAATTTATTTTTGATTTTTTTCTTTCATAGTGAGTATAATTATTTTGTCCATGCTTCATGCAGTGGTAGATTGAACTATTTAAATATTGCATCATTTCTTTTTGCTAGCAAACATAGAAAATATGTATAAACCCAAAAGACTAGAAAATTGACAGGTAAACCCTAAAATTACGCTTTGCATGTGGCATCGAAAAAACGCATAAAAATATGTCAAAATTGCAAAAGCATTTATATACATAAAAGACTACTTTTGTATGCGTATGTCCGGGGTAAACTTCAAAACTACTGGAGCGATTTTAACCATTTTTTCACCGTAGATAGCTGCAGTAACAGGGAGCAGGATAAGCTATAATTTATTTCTAAAAAGTTTAGTTTAAAACAGTTATTATGGAAAATAGTAAATTTCATATAGTTTCCCCATTAAATGATTAAATTTTCAGTCCATTGTTGCAAAAATTTGGTTGCTTCGCAACAACAATATTAATAGTAATCATGATGAAAATTTTGAACCAAGGCTTCTCTGGAGTAAGTATGAAATTTATTGCTTTCTTAGGGTTTTTATATTCATCTATGCCAATAATCGATATCGGGTAAAATAAAAAGAGAATTGAGATTGGCAACAGTTAGAAAATAGAAAACGATTTTTTGGAAAATCACACGGACAAAATAAATAACGCATCTAAGTTTGATTTCACGTTCTTCTTCACACCCAGTTAATCTACCGCATGATCACAAAAAATAGCTTTAAGAAATATGATTCTACTGGGCTTAGTTGAAAGTCATATATTTATTTTCTTGGATTTGGCATGTTGCATTTTAACCTGTGCGACGCCGGGCACATCAGCTAGTTTTACATATAAAAGTAGGTTTTTTACCATTCAAGTTGGAAACATAGGTCTTGAACAATGAAATATTAAAAAAATATGTAGCATTTTTCAACATGGCGCTTTTTTTTTTTTCAATTTTTTTCGCCCTGGTTTTTACTATAATAGTTATTAGGTTTGCTGAATTTATGCCAAGAAACTATAAAAGTCTGCTACTGGTTAGTAATTGAAAATTGAAATTTTCAAGTCAACTCTTTTTCCTTGCAAAGTCCTGAAATCTTTCTTCAAACAAATTTTAGAGGGTTTTTATTTGGTGTGTATAGTTTAAAAACCTATCAGGAAAAATCTTTTTTTGTTTTTTCTTTCCCCTTCTTGAGTTAAAAAAAACTTTTGAATTTTTCTTAAAAAAAAATTTTTTTTTTCTTTTTGCAACACAAAAATTAAATGCACTCGCGGGGCGCCGGTTGTACACCCCTAACTTAAAGGTACAACTGTTTCTAAAGCAATGAAAAACATGCGATACTCTTTTATCTCTCGCTAGAGATATTAAGTGGATTTTCAGGCATGCTGAATCAACACAGATGTTCAAGTACTTGATTTTTGCAATGCTCTTAACTAAAGACTGGGGTGAGGGAATTAATGCAAAACAATTTGTTTCATGCCTGAGCTAAATTTCACCTTATAATATCAAATCACTTACAAAGCTTTTTAATCCACAAAAACTGTTCCACTGATAAAAATTATAGATAAAGTTTACATCTAAAAGGTTTCTTATTATTAGACAACATTTGATGGGTTTCAGAATTAAAAATATTCTTCAAATCATATATAACATAAATATGTATTAGGGTATGCTATATAAAGCTGAAAATGACCCCACATTTTTTTCTCTGCAAAAGATTTCTTTAAAATATACTGCAAATATTAATTAGGGAATTAGAATTGTGTGCCTGCTATTCCTCCAACTACACAATCGTTTAGCAAAAACTTGTTAAAGGTGATTTACAGTTGGTTATATGGTACTAAAATGCAGTGCCTGAGATTATTTTGAAATGCTTTGCTATCCATTCAGAAAGTTTAATCATTTTTTAAAGAAATTGTTATTTTCCTCCTAGAACTTGTACTTTAACTTTATCGGGTTCAAGTTTTATTCAAGATTACAGAATAAACCATCTTGAAAAGGTATTTAGTCATCTTCATAAGTTTAAACAAATTTGTCATAAAATACAATTAGAATTTTCAATAAAGAAAACAAAATTTTCATTAATACATTTCTTCTGTTCTTTGTTTCTTCCATAACTTGTCTCCACTTCTTATCAACATTTTTGAAAAGGCGTCCTTCAACTGGCATTTGTTGCATTATATCAGGAGAAGAAAATATTGGTTCTAAATAAAGCCATTGCATCTGAACTTTTATCCACTCATCAATTGCATCTTGAGTTAATTTCAATTTGTCTTCCCATGACTGTAAAAAAGATCCTGATGTCATGGAACAAGGTAAACGAAATTTGAAATTTCTAGTCAGAAATACTATCTGAGATCTTGCTTTAAGAGTAGAAGGGCATGCACTTTCATTACCTATCCATTTAATTCAATAAGTTCAGAAACTTTTGTTTGAGTTATCCACTATTGTTTAGAAGTTTAAAACAGTAGAAACAATTACAAATGTGTAATATTTGCAGGAAAAGAAGGGAATACAAGTCATGCATTAAAAAAAAACAAACATGAATTGGAAAAGAAGAGAGCGTGATGGAAAGTATTCCATTCTAAAATTCTCATACATATATATTAAAAATATACAAAAATAAAATTCACCAAAGGTAGCTCAAAATATAAGTGTCCAAAAGAAAATTACGCTGATAGCACTAAAATACCAGTGAAAAAAATTAGTAGTTCAGTTTTAATAATTAATGAAACTGTATAAAAATTATTTGTAACTTGATTAAATAAAGAGAATGGCAAATAATGGTGGTACAATTTTTAAAGTACAGTGCTGAAAAAGCCAAATTTGATACAAGTATATTACATTTACATTTTTTTTCTTTCCTAAAGCTACACGATAAAGAAATGCAGATATATGACAAAAATAGTTTTGTTTAGTTAGTTTTGTTTGCAAATTTCTACTGTAAATTTTACTTTTATAACTTGGATTTGAACACTTGTTCAAACAAACCCGGAATAAATGTTAATGCCTAGGCAACTATCACTTGAAAAATGTAGCTTTAAAGGCAATGATAATCCTCTTCTTAATGAAGCACTATAAACAATTTGACGGAATGAAATTTTTAACTTGAACATGCAAACTTCAAAATAATTACCAGATAGTTACTTTAACAGCTTACTAAGCTAAAAAGAGATTCAACAAAAACACACAAATTAGCTATCATTATTTTAAAATGAGCATGTTTACAATATTATGTTGCTTTTTAAAGTTTCAAAAAATAGCTTACTGAAAAGAAATGCTAGGTAAAACACAACATTGTCAGAAAATGTATAGGTTTTCTAACAGCATTCAAGAAATGATTACAAATCTTTAATGTTATTACTTTCTCAGTAAGAAATTGTGAAAAATACATAAACATTTAGCATTAAACTATTTTCCTTCCTTTCAATACTCAGTACACTTGCAAACAAAAATAAATACACTTTCTGGTTTTGCTAATCTTATCAGAGTTAAATCCATAGTAATTTACATTAAATCACAAAGTCCAACATGCTATTTTCAAAAGGAAAAATAAATAAATAATAATAATGATAAACAAGTTATTAATTACTAGATTATCTTTAGTGATGCATCTACAAGATTTAGAGGCCAATTTAGCATAGCTACCTTTGTTTCTGCTTCAAATGGTTTGGCAAAGGGTGATCCTCTCATGGCTTGTGTTTTTACAATGTGATCATCGAGCAAAGTCTGAATTTCATCAACAGATGCCAAGACATAAGTTCCGCTGTCTCTATGAGGAAGGATAGTAAGCTCTACATCTTTCCATTCAGCTTGCATTTGTTTCAGGGTGCGTTCAAGTCCCAATTCCTAATAAATTGCAGGGAAGGGGGGGGGGTAAATAATATAAACATATGTTCATACATATATACAATTTTTGTATTTATTAGACTTTTATTAAATGAAATAAAAAAGCAAAATATGTGAAATATAAAATAGAATCTTTTTTTGAAACTATAACTCAAATTCAAAAGTAAGCCTTAAAAATATTACAAAAGAAGCATAAAAATTGTGCTTCATTTTACCTAATAAGCTCACATCAAGTCAACTATTTTAATTCGATAGTTCATACAAAATATAAATTCATCAGAATAATTTTCAGATAACACTAATTGGCTTTAACATTTTTCTCAAGTGGCAGCATTTAATTTTGTATAACAAGTACTTTAATATGGGATTATGAGAAGAAAATGTTGAAAAATCTTTCGATAACGTATACTATGATAAAAATAAAACACAATAAAATAAAACAAAATTTAAAGACTGATTTTATGTTTCGGAAATGCAATACTTACTCTAGCTGCAGTTGCACTTATAGGTCCAATTTCTTCAACAAAATTTTGCACTCCTAACTGTATCAAATCTTCAAAAGTGGTTGAAGTATCAGGAACAACACGTTTACCACAAATTTTGGACACTTCTTTCCAATGTCTTAATTTCATTCCAGGGTTACATAATACATTCATCGCAGGAACATTGCGCTAAAATTAGTGAGAATGAGAAACTATTGTTATGAAACACTAGAATTTTATCAGCTATTATTTCCCTTTTGACACATACTGTAAGATTTTATCAAGCAAATTTTCTAAAATCTGCAGCAAAATTAGTGAGAATAATAAACTAGTTATGTAACACTAGAATCTTATCAGTTTTTTTTCTCTTACACATACTATAACATTTTATCAAGCAAATTTTCTAAAATCTGCAGCAAAATTAGTGAGAATAATAAATTATAGTTATGTAACACTAGAATCTTATCAGCTATTTTTTCCCTTTTCACACATACTATAACATTTTATTAAGCAAATTTTCTAAAATTTGCAGCAAAATGAAAGCAAAAAAAAAAAAAAATCTTCTGTCTTGAAAATTAGAACAAATGCACTTAATAAGTTCAGATAAATCACACACAAATTTTGTTTAGTATAACACTTTAGTGTGTTACACTTTTATGTACGAATGAGAGTCTTTCACTGAAGCTTTGAAGTAGTCAGTTACTGTAGTTTTTTGATAATCTGAGCTTTGTTCCAGCTCAATACTCACTTAATTTTAGCTCTTGTATTTCACTCTCCTATTACTAACTTAATAGTACTATTACTTATTTTCCTTTTAAAAGTTTTGTTATTGATAAAATATTCTTCACAATGATATGCTATACAGACATTGCTAAAGATAGCTACCATATAAACACTAATTCATAATGCATTAAATCCTACTTACCGAAAAATGTGCAATTCTAACAATTACATCTTCAATAATTTTTAGTGGCGGGGGTGTTTCTTCTGGAGCAGCAGCAGATTTTTTTGATTCTTTAAGTTTCTCTTTAAGTAATTTCTGTAAATCTTTCTTTGTTTTGATGGCATCAATTCTCATCTCCGATAATTTAGCATCTATTATAGCAGAATCCATTTCATAAAATGGACCATGCAACCACCTAGAAAAAAATCAGAAATTATATGAACTAATTTTTGCTTTTTTGAATGAATTTATTTTACATGTTTCAAGGACACTAACAAAAGTGAAGAAGGAATATAAGTAAACATCTAAACGTATTTGAAACAAGAAAAAAGATGACATAACCCTAGGTGTTTACTGAGAGTGCAAGTAACGGGGGTACCATAGTACCAGGTAGTCTATAGGTCAAGATTACTTCAAGAAGAGAGTGGTTTTCATGTTCAGTTTTTTTTAACAAGGAAAAGTTTTGAAGAACTATGCATGAAAGGGGGTTTTAAGTCAATTGGTATATGAAAATAATAAAACTAACATGCAAGAAGCTTTTTTTTTTTTTGGCTTTGTTGCCAGCCAATGTAACTTCCTCTTCATGTATGAGTTTAAATTTTTGTTTAATTTCTTCTGCACCAGAAAAGTACATGCCATGCCATGTTACTGTAAGTTGTTGAATAGAAGGTATTTACCATCCTTGGCAGATGGTATTTTTCACAAATAACTACCAGAATGAAAATTATGTTACTGTGAGTCAAAAACATCTTCTGTAACAGAGCAAAGATATACGAGAGTGGCATGTATATCCCTGATGTTGAAATAGTAATCAAGGTAAGAATAAAAGTGAAAAAAAAAAAAAAGTTTAAATCACTGCAGTTGATAATGCACAGAACATTAACTACAATTAGACTTCAAACAAATAAACAAGTTTAATGATAATACTAATATGTAAAATGTAATTAATTCAGTACATTAAGTCACAACAGCAACAATATTCATATATAATATAGAAGCATAATTTTGAACTCAGGAGCAATGTCACCATTACTTGCTACAAATAGAAAGTATTTGCAATTGGACTTGCTCTATTGCCTATTAGAGCTAGGTGGGGCTTTAGTTTCACTAAATGGAGCTTTGAGAAGTTTACATTGAACTATATGTAGATTTTTTATTTTTATTATTTATTTGATATTCACTTGAATGATGTGAGCTGACATAAGGTCCAGAAGAGCCCAGGAAAAGCTGATAATTCTAAGAGACAATGTAGCGAACATTGTGTAAAGTACTTTTTCTCTATTTACAAAGTGTGGACAGAAAATATTGAAAATGTATTGCTGTTAATTATCATTTATATGCAATGTGATCAGCATAGCTATTAGTTATAAATACCAGTAAAACTTTATAACTGGCAGGTTAATTTGAGACAGCCAATAGATATTGTAATTGCATAAACAAGCTTTTAGAAGATGGACCATTTTGTGATGAAAGTATAAACAATTGACATAATACTTGGAGAATAATTTTTCAAGTTTCTAACTAAAATTGATTTAAAAAAAATTGAAAGCAACTTATTACATCTTTTTTTTTTTTTGAAATAAAACATATCAATTTTTACTGAAATAAATTCCTAGTTTAACAAAATTATTTTCATGTGTTTCCTTGACAGTGAATGTTAATTTTTTTATGTTTATTTGGTTGCTTACATTACAATCAATGTGATCAAAGAGATCTGCTTTTTATCAAAAACCAAAAATTTATAAATGAACAAAAAGGTCTACACATAAAGAAAGCTAACAAACATACGTTTTCTCAGCATCTTCCCAATCTACATAAAGTTGGAAAAGTTTCAAAAATGGTTCAATAGATTTCTGCAAAGTCTCAGCTTCTGGAAATGCAGTCGGAGCTTGTTTTGCAAGGTTCTCTTCCTTTAAAAAAATGTATAATTATAATGGTTGATGTTTGAATATAAGCAAGATGATATTATAAAAAAGGCACATGACAAACAAAAAGAACAAGACCCTACATTTCGCTTGCTGAAAAATTTCCTGAAATAAGTAACACCGAAAATAAAAATAATACTTTTGACGGACTAAAAGATTATAACTGCTTTCCGCTGCATTTCACACAGAATTTTTTTTGTCACTACTCTGACTCAGGACAAGTGGGAGTACATCAACTGGTTCTGTGTGTGTGTGTGTGTTTTTTTTTACTGCTCATTGCCTTTTTGGAAAAAGTAAAACAATCAAAGGTAGAAATATGTGATTTAACATTTTAGCTAGTACAGCAATTAGAATGGTGTCTTCTTTTAAACATACCCTATGGTATTTCTCATGACTAATAGTTGGACCAAGGCCAATATTCTACTCAAATTAGAGAAGTTTTAATACAAATTTAATGCATATAAAACAGAATCAGTGAAAGGTATCGTTAAATTGAGGAAATCCGTAAATCAGGTATCTTTAAATCAAAGATATATAGCATTTGTTTGGAATAAATTTAAGTAAGAAAAAAAAACTACATTAAAAAAAAAAATCAGGAACAAATGCAATAACTAACTAAAAAAATACATAAATTCAACACACTGGAACTTAAATGTTTATTATTTAGCAAGTAAAGATTCAAAAAGTGAAAATTAAATGTGTCAAAAAGCTTCGTCAAGACTGTAACTAAAATGAACAATAGCTAAATTGGACAGAACAAAGTTTGTTAAAAGCTGTAATTAACTAAGGTAAATTTTGTAAGACTCGAGTAATACAGTTCGTTTACACATTCATTCCTATTATTTCCAAATCATTAAAAAATTTTAGCATATGGAAAATACTGTCAAAAAAAGTTATCCATAGTAGAAAGTACATTAAAGACAAAATGATACAAAATAGCATGAAATGCATTTTTTAATAAGGATCACAGAGCTAGTACAATTACTTCATTTATCCATGCAATTGATGCTTCTGTGGCTTTAATTCGCTTAGAAAGGGTTAAAGCTTCTTTTCTATATTCAGAAACTAGATTTTTATCTCCAAGACTTTCTAGATCACCAACATGCTCAGCTAAATTTTGTATGTCAACTTTCACTTTCTTTATCACAGAGGCTAATTTTTCTTCAAACTTAACTTTGGATTCTTCTAGTATCTACAGAAAAGAATATGGATTAGAATTAGCTATAGCATAAAACTGTTCAAAAAAATATATATCTTACACATTTTACAAAAAATACAGTATAAAAATACCAAAGGTTTTTTATTATTTGCATATGCAGGTACGTACAGTTTACATGTGAAATTCAATAGTCAGCTGCATCAACAGTTGCTGTTATTATTATACACATTCATATAGTATCTCTTGGCAAAATTAAATTCCTAGTGCAGTTTTGTATCGAATAGAGCTTCGGTGCCTGCATCTAGTGGGAAAACTGGGCGTCAAAATTCTCGTGACAATGGCATTCCTCTGATGGTAGTGCCACATGAAAGAATGGGTGCGGGTCTTGGGGAATGCACTAGGTCTGCAAATGGCAAGAAGCTAAACCCAGCCCAGTTTGAAACAAACAATTATTATACACATCATTTCCCTAATTTGATCAGGCAACATCCTGATATCACTAACAAGACAACTTGCAAAGCAAAAGCAAGCAAATGAAAATTATAAAAGAGCCGTCTTTAACAAACGAAAATTTCTTGAAAAGACTCATGTTAAGATGCAGATTTCATAGAGGAGCTGTTTTTGCGACATGGAATTTTTTGAAGTGGACACAAAGGAGATCTAATTCTGTCTGGAACAACCTCTGAGCTCATAAAACATGATTATGTCATATTGATTAAATATTTAACTAGCATTCTACTATAATTCTAAGATGCAAATATGTAAACATCAAATGCTGTACCAAATGTTCCAAGGCACTCCATACATCTAGAAATTTGATTGAGTACTCTTTTTAAATGCAACAAAATTTTTGAGTGAATTAACTATTTTTCTTTTTTTCTGTGAAACTTTTGTTTCTTTTCTTCGTTCAATGAATTGGTAAAATTATATCTTGTAGCATTTTACTATGATGGTAACATGAAAGTAAATAAACACAAAAGGTTATAACAAATGTTCCCATATTCTCCATGAATAGTGCAAAAAGGGCTGAATACCTTTTTTAAACACGATAACAAATAATTATTAAAGAATTAAATTTTTACTCCCCTGTTTAACTTGTTTCTTTTCCTCCATGAATATCTCACAGAAACTGCCCACAAATAACTACAATACATGATTTACACTAGTTTATTTGTTTGTTTAAGATAAAATGAATGCACTTTACCTGGTGACATCTTTTAAAAATTGGCTTCATTTTTTGAGGCCATGAGAGCATTTCAATGTTCAGATAAAGATCATCTTTCTCCAAAGGTGAAAGCTTTGTTAACATATGTGTTTTAGTCAAAGCATCCTAGAAAACAAAAATGTTAGATCAAATAGAAAGGATTTTTCATAAGTTTTGGGATTAAAATAAAAGCCACAAACAAAATACTTATACTCTGAAGATTTTTATCAATACAGTTCAGTGAAGTTTTAATCAGAGACAGCCTATATTGAACAACCCCCTCCCATAGCAAGTATTTAAAGGCAGCAACTTTTCTTGCTCTACATACTTAAAGCAGAAGAAACCTCTAGGACAGATCTGACAGCACTTTTTAGGTGACCAGTACTTTGTCCAGAAATTTTCTTGCTTTTTCTTTTCAGTGAAAATCTACATTCCAAATATGTTAACGACATTGACGTATTGCTTGATGCTCTGATACAAAACAGGTGGTACAAAAAAGTGAAAAAACACATTAATGCAATTACAGAAATTTAAATTGTTAATTTTTAGGGAAAAAAATAAGGGTTCAAAATTTTATAATTAGGTGAAGAAAAAAATAGTGGGTAATAACCATGTTATTACTCATTTTTTGCATATTTTTAGTAATTTAAACACAACATAGGTGATTTTTACTAATTTTCTATAGGACAGAACCTGAAAAATAAACCCAATCTTTGTCACATTCTCATTCACTACATCATTTTTAATATATATTATGGCACTTTAAAAGTGGAATCTAACAGTAATACATCCAAATACCTTTGTGCGCTTTAAGAGAACATCAAACTCTTTTTCTTTAATATTTTCAAAGTATTCAGACAAAATAACCGCTTCTCTGGCAATTGTTGGAGGCGTTAAAAGAGTTTTTTCTACAGTTTTATAGTCTGAGCACAACCTGCAAGCAAAGCAGTTGTATATTTCATAATGAAATTTGTAGAATGTAACAAATCAATATGAGCTCCAAGTAGCACTTCATATGTTGCACATCATATTGCACAAGTAATTAAGATAAGTTCTTATAATTATTGTTTATGGAAAAAGCATAGCCAATAGCTTTTAAAGAAAAAAACTGTTTATTCAAGAAATAAATCATTGGTTATTATTTTCACTTAGAAAGTTTTTTTAACATATATTTACATGGCAATATAAATTATAAATGAAAACTATTGCAAGTAGAAGGGCAGGAAAATGGCTAAAGAAATAAAGGTATAAACTAATTATTTTATTGAGAATTAGTATGTTCAAGCTCAAATCTATATCTTTTAACAAAAGAAGCATGGAAGCCCTAGTCTTCAGCCAGAATTTTAATACATAAACAGCCTAAATTCTGCGCGACTAATACGTAAAAATTCATTAAACTGACAATTTTAAGAGCTAGGATCCTGCGAGCTACTATGCAAATTATACCCTGATCATATGACATATGAAGAAAATAAATACCTTTGTGCGATAGATGTAAAGTTTAAATCCAACGCTAACGATGCACAAATATACAGGTATCCTGCAGACACGTGTTTCGGGGCTACAAGGAGCCCCTTTTTCAATGCAAAAAGTGTGAGCTTTAGGATGAAGAATCATTCGATAATCCTTTATCCTTTTATTTAAAAATCCTTTTATTGGATGATTCTTTATCCTAAAGCTCACCACTTCTTGTATTAAAAAGGGGGCTCCTTGTAGCCCCGAAACACGTGTCTGCAGTATACCTGTATATTTGTGCATCATTAACGTTGGATTTAAACTTTACATATGACATATATTTTACATCAAGTGCAAATAATTTTTACATTTACGTATTCTATCACAAATATAAAAAATATGGCAAGCAGAACACCTACTTATGTTTAACTTTCTGCAATATTTTAAATGCTTCTCTTTTTAATTTTTCGATGATATTATCATGCAGTGTATGCAACTGAGATTTTAATTGTTGTAAATCAACGTGGAATAATGGTAACTCAAGGAAATTTAGAAGAAAGTTCACAGCAGATTTCTTCTCCATGTAAAACTGTAAACGCTGTAACATAGAAAAGTAAGTTGAAACAATTTAGTAGCATTAATGAGCTTCAACTATTATTTTATATTTGAAAAGTAATTAAAAAAGCATGAATATTTTTAAACATAATTATAAATTTCCAGAAGCACTACCTATACAAGCTCAATAAAAAAAAAAAGCAAAATATACTACTTTCTCTGTTAAAACATGAAATATGCAGAAGCTTCTTTATTTTTTGAAAATATAATAGAACTTGAGTCAAAAGTAAATAATGCAAAGCTACAAGTGAACAAAAACACAAACAAACTCCTTCATATAGACACCATATGATTTCCTTATATACTTATCAAACAATTTTAAAAACTAAAAATGATTTCCATTAAAATCTGAAAATTTAATCCTGTTTATGGCACTAATACACACTAAAGATGGCTGGTGAAAAATATTTCATTTAATCAAACGTTTATTTAAGATTATGCTAAAAGAGCAGTCAAAATATTGTTCTAGCAGATAGGAGAAATGACAAGAACTATTCACCATTTTTTCTTTAGCACAAAATGAATAAATAATCCTTTAAAAAAGTCAGTTTAAATTGGGAAAACAATACAAGGGTTTTTCAGCCTTAATCTATAACTCAAATCATCGTACTAATGGAGCTGAGCTATATTTCTAAGAGTGGGCTTACTTTTACTTTGAAAACTAAAAACTGGCCTCAGATTCTTTTCTCAAATTTCTGAATCAGGGTTAAGGGGGAGAGAAAGAGAAAAAACATGTTAAACACTTGTAAGATATTGGTAAAATGTTTTTATTTAATTTATTTTTTGAAAATAAACAAAATATTTGTTAGAAAATAATTCTTAATAGTAAAAGTTTTAATTTCTATCTTTTAAAATCAAGTCATAGACAACAGTAATTTTTTATTTTTTGATCAAACAATTACGTTATTTTTGTATAAATACTTTATTAGTTAAATTAGAAACAACCAAGGTCTGACAAATCCTGGTGGCAGGTGACCAAGGATACTAAAAAAAGAAACGTTGTCAACAATGTGTTTCGAAACAAGAATTCTTCAGAAGCTAGTCACGCTAAATTTTAATACAAACTCTGAGAAATTATTGTCTGGCAGGTAAAATTTTTTCATGGTGCCTGAGGTTGTACAATTTTTGTTGTTCTGTGGATATAATCATTAACTTTCATTGCAAGTCATCTTTTTTTCCACCAATTAATGTTTTTGCCTCTGAATTTCAATTTATGAAGCTCTGAAAAATTTAATAAGGGGTAAAACTTTGAAAAAAACTTAACATTATGTACTTCTTTTTATGTTTTTACATACAGTGCCGATTAAATTAAAGTAGTTTTAACTGTCTAATTGCTGCAGCTTTAGAAAAAGACAGAATCAGATTAAAACTAATACTTTCGCATGCAAAGATACAAAGTCTCCTAAGTTATCCAATGATATTTTATAATACATGCATTAAAAAAAAAAAAACTATTTCCTTCAGTCACTATGTAAGTGCAACATTTAAAATGTGAAGTGGATAATACTAAAATTACCTCACACACATCAGAAAACTCATGTTCGTTTTGAAGGAAATTGTCAACTTCTTCAAATGACTCAGCGGACAATATATATCTAAATTTATCAGCTAAAAATAGAACTTTATTTTAATATTTTACTACTAAATTATTTTAGAAGTCTAATAAAAATTTATACTACTGTTAAGACAATTTTTTGACGTATTCATCTAATTTTGTTGAATTGTTTAATGATTTTCAAGAATTGGAAACTTTCATTATATTGAATAAAAAAAGTCTTATAATTGTTAAAAAAGTCAAGAAAACAACTTGAGTACACATCTCTAAATGTTTTTGAGGCTAATTATTAAAAAAAAAATAAATAAAGACAAGCTCAATAGCAAGCAAGTTTAATATGATTACACATTTTAAAATGTTTCGAAAATATATTTCACTTCTCAGAAAAAAAAAATGAATACTCAAATCAAAATTTGAAGCTTTAAATAATTCCTAAGCACTTAGCAATTAATAAATAATACTTAGCAATTTTGAGTCCTCAAAGACACTTAAAATATGTGCAAAATGTAACTGAAAAACAAATGTTGGTATGCTAAGAGAAATTAAATGCAAAAGAACATGGAAGACAGAAAAAGCCAAATTGATGTTAGCATTTAATTAAAACTTGATTACTGTACCTTTCTATTATGTATCCTCTTTTTGTGCACCCTTTATTATATGTTGATTTTCAAAAGCCCAACAAAAGTATGAAAATATTAATGAAATGTCATTAATTTTAATTTATGTGGATTTAGTGTATCTCTTTTCGTGATTTTAGATGATAACACAAACTAAAATTTGCTTGAGAAAAAATAAATAAATACAGATACATACTATATTCATCACAAATCTTCTGAATTTCTTCATAATGAGTCTGCGTATTAGATTTAAGCTCTCTTATAAGCTCAGACATTGAAAACTCTGAAACAGCTACATTAACAAACACATCTTCCGAACCATCTTCAATCCAGTGCTGCAAATATGGAATTTCTGACAGTATTTGGTTGATCTGGAAAACAGTGCAAGTATGTTAGTATTAAAAACAGACGTAAACTCTCAATTATGCTTGGTGTGTATTATTCGCAAGTGTCTCAAGGAAGAATATTGTACACAATATATTGACAGATTAAGCAATTGCAAATACAGCAATCGGGAAAACGAACAGTAAAGCAAAAGGGAGGAAGATGAGGATAACACAACAGCACAAATAACACAGGAAACAGACTTATAACTGGGGTTTTCAAGGCGTAAGGTCTATTTATTTTTGTAAAAAGTACAGATGAATTTAAAGAAATAATTTTGATTTTCAAGTTGAAAAATTATCAGTGGGCAAACTTTTGAGTCATTTCTTGAGAACGAAAAATAAAATAGTTTATTAAACATAGAAAATGTAACAAACCTGTGCAAAAAGTCCGCATTTTTGAGTAATATGTGGGAGACTTAACCCTCGTGGGTCTCTCCCATTTCAGTTACACTCAAGACCCTTGGGGTCATAAACAACCAAAATGCTTCCTTTAATTAATTCATTATAATTATTGAATGTTACATGCATTATTTAAGTTCACACACTTTTTAATGCTAAAAAAACAAAAAATAAAAAGATACAATTAAAGTAAAATTTAGTTTATGAATTAAAATTATAATTTTAGAGCAAAACTTACAATAACTGTAGATTTATTTATATCTGTTACAGACGTACAGACCTGAAAAAACATGATTTTTGCAAGTGAATTTCAAACACTTATGACATTTTTCAATGCATTTTCTGTCCAGTTCTCTTGGACAAAAGTTGCAACGTCCTCTTTTTTTGGCCTTCTGGGGAAGTGACCCCAAGGGTCTTATGTGCAAAAAATGCAATTCGGGAAAAATAAAACACAATAATAGCATTATTTTGAATAGAAAACTAGAAGAATAAAAGCCACAAAATGCCATTAAAAACAAATGGTTGATTAACAAAATATATTAAACAGAAATTGCATTGGGGTCACATATGACCCCAAGGAACCCACGAGGGTTAATATTACACAAGAGCAAAAACTTCTATTTAAAGATAATTACATATTTTATAGTTAATATTTTTCAGCTTGAGAATTTTTTTAATTTATCTTTCATTGTTAAAAAAAAATTCAAAGGAAAAAAATCAAGATTTGAAGAAATTAGAAATTTCAAGCCTCTTGCGCGGGTACCTAAATATTTTTTTTAATTTGGATAAATGTTTGTTTAGTACATGTGAGGAAATACGGAGTCAAAATTTTATCAACTTGAAATTTCGAATTTCCCTAAAAAGTTTTTTTTTTTTTAATTCCGCCAAGTGAACAAGTGCTGGTTTGTTCAAACCAAGTTTGCACAGGCTGCCGTTGTTTAAATTAGATGAAACTTTTTATTACAATTGTTTTGATGTAAAAAGGAGAATATAAAAGGGTGTGCAACAAAAAAAATCTGATTTTCGTTATTTGGGGGAGGGGGGGGGGGGGACACACTCCAGTATATATGTAAAAATATGCAAATAATGCATTTGACTTATGGCGGATATCAGTTACAGTGGAATCTGGTTTTTATGAAGCTGAAAGGATCAGAAAAACTCACTAAGGGTAGCGAAATTTTGTTATACTAAAATTACAGCAACTTTATACCTCACAAGCCTTTGTTACAATAGAATTTCTGCCAAGACTGAATTAGATTGCATATTAATAATAAAAAAAAACTTCTTGTGCTTGCTATCATTGCAAATTAAAAATTAAACCGTCAAGAGAATTAATTACCTTCAAAAACAAATCCAAGAATGTTTTTTGGAATTTTTCAAGAGAAGGTTCACATGCCACGACAGCATCTACTAGAACAGGCTGCACTTTTAGAGTGAAAAGGAATGGTGGAGATTCAACAACCATTTTTTCAGGATTAAATATATGTAAAATATACTGCAAAGTTCCCAAAAGCATGCCAGTCACCTAAAATAAAAAAGTTCAAAGATTAAACAAGAAAACTTTCTTATGAAAAACACAAAAAGACAAGCAAAGTGCATTTCACTCTATATGAGGCAGAATCATTTTGAATAAACAATAATTTTTACTTAAGTTACTGATTTTTTTTTTTTTTTTGAACGCTATGGAATCACACATTTTGAAAATAAAATTAGAAGTTTTATAAATAAATAATCAACACATACACGAATACGTCCCCATCCTCTATTTGATAAGTTAAAAAGAAAAATGAATCAAACTACAGAATAACTCTGAACAACTATTATACTAATTTAAAAAAAAAAATGAAATTTTAAGAATTCCTTAAAAACAAAAGTAGAATGGGAAGCTATACTTACTTTGACAGTAACTAAAGAATCAATGCAGGCAAAGAAGGACTTGTCTTTCCCTTTATAGTTAAGAAAATCTTTACCCTCCGCAAGCAACAGTGTTAATTCAGGCCACCAAAATCTATAAATAATTTTTTATAGTAGGCAGCATAAGTAAAATTCTTATATTAAAAGTAATTTAAGACATTTTTTAAAAAAAGATACACCAACAATTTCATTAAAAAAAAGAGAAAAGAGAAAGTCGATTCTAATTAAAAACTTTAAAATGTAAATTTAAAACCGCTATTTGCAAGGTATGCTTAAATCTCTTGCAATTCCACAATTAGATGAAATAAACCTGTGAAAAAGAAAAGATTTCTCGGGATTTTGCTCACGCATTTCAGAAACTTCAAAAGGAACATACACACAAATAACAAGATATGAATTAAAACTTATGAAACAATTGTACAAAAAAGACAAAATTTAGGATATTTTTCAAAAAGCAAAAATAACACGAAAATAAAACATGAACTGTATAAGATTGGGTTTAATTCACATTAAACTTATTTAATAATATCTATGCAGATCTTTTGTTCTTGTTTCTTGACTGTTTTTAGGAAAGCAGAAAATAAAATACTCACTCCATTAATTTCTTCTGAAAATCTTTACATTGTTTATATATTTTTGAGGTATATTCTTCGACTTTATTTGGCACACCAGCCCTTTAAAAAAAGGAATCAGTTCAACATCTTGATATCAAAACTATTTTCATGTTGATTCAATTCAATAAATAAATTTAAAAAAAAACTAGTTCAGAGCTTTATAAATATGAATTATTACTTGAATGATTCTTCAGGAATTAAAAGATCTGACATGTAGGACTGACAGAGAAAATTCACTTTCAAAACGTGAGAGTTAATACAATGAAGATATTTCTCAAGATATCGTTTTGATGAAGATACTCTTTGTTTAGCTTCATCACTCAACTGCATAGACCTAAAAAATACCAAGAGTAACTTTCATTTCAAAGGAAGACATTTTGAAATGATTAAAATGATTAAACAAACTCAAGTAAATCGTTCTTCAATTGGGTGTCAGTTAAAAAATAATTTATACATACTTTATTCTTCAACACATTATTGCCCAAAAGATAAATCATACAGAAGCAAAAGAATGTTAGTGGATTTTTTTAAGTTTTGAGTAAAACGCATGTAACGTTCAAACCGAAGGTAGGCTTTCATTGAAAAGTTGTTCTAAGTTATGAAATAGTGCAGCACCTACCAGGGACACTAGTTTATAGTTACCACTTATTTATCAACTGTAACCTAAAAATTAAAAAATGTGAATCCTCCTTTATAACATTTCACTCTCAGTGCTATTTCCGTATAAAATTAAAACTTCATGTTTCTAAATAAATTTCATCCTTTACAGTTCAAATCTTATACAGATTTTGTCTGGACAGATTTGAAAAGAATTGACAATACTTCAGAACCGGAAAGGATGGTTAAGCTGGTTTAAGGTTTTATTATTATTATTATTGTTATTATTATTATTTATTCTTATCTAGATTGATCGACATGTTGCATTTAAAGCAAACAGCACTGGGTACAATAGCAACTTTAGCAAAAAAGAAAAAAAAAAGTTCAGCAGCATTTGAAAAAAAGATATAACTCAAAACCAAGGCTTCACTAGATAGCGTTTTATACAGGCTGCTTCATTACTCAAAACATCAATGGTAAAGATTTGCCCGCTAGAGAGCGTTGAACAAGGACCATCCAAATGTTTGTTTACATTTATTAGCATGTTGTTTCTGCTGTAAAAAGCGATGTTTATCCTATCTTTAAGGGTAAAAAAATATTGATATAGTTAACTGAAGTGGAATACAGAGTGAATTGATGCCGAAGGCCTTATTAGTACTGCTTTTTAGGGGAAATAAATTCCCCTTTCAGGTAAAGTTGGTTACAACTCATGATTCAGTCATACGACATTCATTCATTGTTTACTTACTTCGAATTAGCAACATTTTGCAATGGTGTTCAATTTTGACATCTCTGCATTAATAAAATATACGCTTAAATTCGCAGCCGATAAATAAAAATGTAGCAATGAAATAATATTGTTCTATTTACTATTTTGCTTCATTATTGTTGCTCACACAATATTAATTGCTGTGCGAAAGCTCAGATGTTCATTTTGATAGCGTTGACCCATATCGAGCGATAAATGGCGAAACTATTCGTAGAGACATTTCATTTTGCTGCCCCAGAATGAAATGTACAGTAATGAAGCGATGGTGTTCAACGGAAAGACGATTGACAACAAAACATATTAATTTCTTTAGTAACAACGAAATGAGCATATATAATCGTTTGGTACTAAAGAGCAATACAAGTACGAAAAAAATAAACAAAACTACAATATTACGACGACCAACTGTAAAATTTTGTTTTCATTTACACAACATTAAAAGGTAATGTTCTTTTTATGTTAAATTTCACACATTGATAATATTTCGATAATTGGGAATCTGCTGTGGTTGCCAAATTTTTGGCGAAAATTACTTTATTTTGTTGCTCTTTAGTTTATGTTTGCAAAGGAAGTATTTCCCTCGCTCATAAATTGGACACAAAGATTTAACGCCAATACTGAAGGATAACCAGACTTCCAATCACCAAAATCTTCCCTTTTTTGTTTCTAATTTCACACATACGTTTAATACTTGAAAGTAAAATAATTGGCCAACTGAAAAAAAGCTGCGAAATAATGTGAGAATTCTTACCAGGAAAGTACGCGATCATGGAATAATGAATTTTTTTTTAATGAGTACCAATCGAAAGAGCATTGTAAAACATGTTTCTGGACGCATGCGTTTTTGCCCTCGCGCCCCCGTTATCGAAATATAAGGTCCTAAAGTCAGCTGAATTTTTTTGAAAAATCGCCAATTTTAGCGATTATAATTAGATCGGGAAGCTGCGGCGCGAATTCGCTATTAGCGTCTAACGAGAAACTTGATCCCCATTTTTGGTCATCTGCAAAGCTTGTGAAAGACGGCTGTTAAGCTAAAGCTACTATAAAGCCTGTGTCGTGAAAAGTAGAGAGCTTTTTAAAGAGAAAAAAAAAGTTTCAAACAGCATCAAAATTAAATTTTATCTTATTTGCGATGAAAGCACGTCCCTTGTTTAAGGGCCCCAGGAGGCGACAATGGAGCGTCCTGTTTTTTTTTTTTTTTTTTTTTAAGTGTACGTGCTATTCTGTAGTATGAATGGGGGGGGGGGTGATATTAGGTTTTTTAATTGTAAAAAATGCAAATATAAATTTTTTCTCGGGGGGGGGGGGGAGTTTTTTTTTTTTTTTGAACTGGTCCAAATTTACTGAAAATTTGTTCAAATAAAAAAATCAAATAGGAATGAGGTGTTTTCTCTGTGATATTTCGAAAAAAAAAATGTTTGATTGAATCGGACTTATTCCCTCAAAAGTTATGAGAGAGTATAGGGAAAAATATATCGAATGAAATATTATTAAAATCAAAAAGTCGAATTTGGGAGTGTGCTGTCCTCGCTGAGATGTTCCGATCAAAAAAAAAAAAGTCGAATCAGACTATGCACTCAAAGGCTATTGCGGGAGGGGGGGGGGGCAGAGCTGACCAATAGATAGACTGACAGGTACACAGTTTCCGCAACTCAAAACCCAACTTTCCTATTTTAAATTTCTCTGTGTATTTAGTTATTTTTATTAAGTTGTGCTTTTTCGACTCAATTGTTTTGAACGGTTTTTTTTCAATGCATCACTCCTTCTTTCATTATTTTTTCACCAATTTCTACTTTTTCAGAAAAGTAAGCTAAAACTTGTATTGATTTACAATTTTGTTAGTTTTGTCCTACCCGTTGAACATAAAGCAGAACTAGTAAAAGTTATACTAATGTTGTTAAACAGTACGAAATTAACATGCAATATGTTTTACATTTACGTTACAGAGACTTTTCGCTACAGTGACCAATTCTGTTTGAACAGCAGGGGTTTTTACAATGAATGTCGACTCTATTAGTATATTTTAAGAATGAAAATAACTATTTCCCTCTACCCTTGATGTAATTTCCGACATGGATATAATTTTGCAGCTATTGACATTTACTATTCGTTTTCTTTTTAAAAGTTCTATTTATTTTTTCTCGATTTCAATTTAAAAAAATAAATATTTTTGCTAAGAGTGAGCAGATAGTGAAACTTCTTGTATCGATTTTTTTTTAAAAATAAGAACTGATATCATAATCCATGACAATTTAATTTCCACCTCAAAGACTATTTATTTCATTTTTTGTACATGAGCTCATATTAGCTGCTCTTCATACTTATTTATTTAATTATTTTGAATTATTCATTAAGAAACACGTGCAATATATTTTAACGTATAATATTAACACATATAACTTAGTTCAGTAAAAAAACTTAAAATAACTAAAATTTTAAAATGTATTGTTATCATGCGTAAAAAGAAAAAACTTTAACTTCTTTGTAATGTTTTCGCTCCTCTGGATAAAACACTCTCTTTCCACATCATAATCTTGACCAGCATTTTTTATTTTAGCTCATACAAGCAAAGGGTTAACGTAAAACATCTTTTACTTTCTTTGCAAATGACCAAATATGGAAACGATGCGATGCCAAGCAAGCAGCGGTAGGGAGAATCGGGAGGTAGCTGCAATTTCTTGCCAAGTCTTCAAATTTGGCTACTTTTCGGCCGACTTTAAGACCCCTTAGCTCGAAAACGAGGGGACGAGGGCACTTGATCTTTGGGTCAAAAACATGTTTCAGCTTGCTCTTTCGAATGGTACCATTTTTAACTGTTTTCATTATTACTTAAGTCGAGTACTTTCCTGGTTAGTAAAAAACTCGCCAAATCAACTTCAAAAGCTCCATTAGCATGTAACATAATAAGTTTAATAAATATATCGAGCCATTATTATCATTGAAATTTAAATTAAAATGCAAAATAAGAGAAAAGAAGCAACCATGAAGACGATGCAAGCTTAAAATTTTAATCTTCGCTTAGGTGGTAAGAAAATACATCGCCAAGTTAAAAAACGTACCTATAACTGAAACGTACATACTACCAAAGATCTTGGTTATTGAAATATTCTCAAAAGCTTTACGGAGAACAAATTCTCTTGATGTGCTTTTCAAGATATTAGTGCCATAGTCATTCCAAAATGTCCATTAAAATGTAAAAAAATCGCCAAATAAATTAATTTGACCATCTAAACTCATCAAAAGTTTTGATGGAACTATCGTTCCAAAATCGCCGTTTATCGCTCTGCGGTGCCAGTGTCGTTTCATAGTTAATTAATAATTAGAATCAATTAAAATGAAAAATAATTCGCTAACTAATTAAAATAAGCCGTTAAAATGCAGAATAAACCAACAAATCGAACGAGCTATTAAATAACGTTAAAATATACTAAAATAGAATTGAATGCCAAATTGTAAAATGGTCGCCAACAAATTAACTTTTAATTTTGTCTTTTATTATCTGATTTGTTATTAATGTTAGTTGCCATAAAATTCGACAGATGTCGCTGGACAAGGACTACCGTTTTTATCCCAAGGATTTTGATCAAATGAAGCAGCCTGTATCAAACGCTATCTAGTGAAGCCTTGCTCAAAACTAATTTTCATCAGAAATTCTACATACAAATTTGTAGGGGAGAAATTGTTTTGAAATTAAATTTTTTATACCACATATTGTGAGTTTCTTTGTTGCCATTCAACACTTGTTTACCTGTTGAAAACATCAGAATTTTATTAATAATAAACCCTCTTCTTACAAGAAAATTTCATATATTTAAAAATATAAAATTCATACCAAAAGCAAAATTTCATAAAGATAAAGAATAAAACACACTAAACACTAGTTTTGAATGATAATAAGTGACAATAAAACCTGCTTGAAATGCAAAAGTGATGAAAAGGAGAAGAAATTCAAAAAATGGCTGTATTTCTTTATGCATTTATAAGAAAAAAACAAAACAAAAATCATTATACATATAAATCTACCAAACTTTGCTGCTTTTAAAAAAGCCAATTGAGTGCAAGTCCCCCCCCCAAAAAAAAAGGTTCCAACTACAGCAAAAATTACTAATTATGGACAAGGTATTAGTTGGATTATATATTCTTGGAGATTTGAAACACAGTTCTGTTAAAGAAATTGTCATTAAAAGGACATTTTTTCCATAGGGATTCGAACTTCACAAAATAGCACAAGGCTCTTGTTTTGGTGCTATACAGGCAAGCAATGCATCACAAAAAACAAAATACAGTACAGAACCTTTTATCCGGGAACCAAAATACCGGGAAACCAGAAAACCGGCAACATTTTGTTGATTTTTCCGCCACTTTTTAAAATACGCATTTTCGGCAATTTCTAAAAAATGAAGAGCTTTTTTTTTTGTTTTTCTTTTGAAATACCTAAATGAATATGAACGGTTTCTTCATAAATACCACATAAGTAGCATATAGCTCAGAAAGTTTTAATATAGTAATATCTATAAGCACTTCTGGATCGTTTTCTCTTCAGGATGCATTTATTTGTTATAGTAACTTAGGTTTTATAAACAATTGGCAAATATCGCTTCGTAGCGATCCAGAAAACCGGGATATTCAGTTATCCGGGATAGCTGTGGTCCCAAACACAGTCGGAGGTTTTATCCGGTTTTAACCGTGGTTTTTACCGTCATGTCAAAAACCCCTTTTTGACATGGTTTTTGACATAATTGTCAAAAACCTAAATTTCTGTCCAAAACATGTTTAAATTTGATATTGATAATCAAAATACATTTTCAAATGAATTTGACAATTTCTGATTTCAGACACTGAAGTAAACTTTTGGAGTTTTAGGTTATTAAAATAAAGTGTAATAAGCAATCCTAATCATAATTGAAGGGATCGGGAGTAAATAATGGTAACTAGCATTTTAAAAAATCAAACATATGGCTTTTGAATATGGCTTTATTGCTTCGAGGAATTACTGTAACAGATTTTTTTATTTTAAAAATGAAGTGGGTACATTAATTAAGTGCTGTGTGTCTTGGGTATACTTAATAAATTTTTACAAGTGATTTTTTTTAATTTTAATTTGAAATAATAAATTTTAACTAATAAATAAATAAATAAAATAGTTTGATCAAAAATATTTAGCAGATTTGTACACTGAGTACTAATTAATTCAGTTTTGCTTTTACTCAAAACAAAAAAAAATCACTTTAACCCTTTCACTGCCATTTTTTTCTGAGAAAAAAATAAAATAAGTACTTAAATACATATCAGTTATATTGCAAATATTGTTAAAATTCTGAAAAAGGAAAAAAATTACACTGAATATTGTCAGTGATATCAAGGAATACCAGCGGGACATGCATTCACAATAATACACAGCATATTTAGCTCATAGTGTCATTTGAAACTGCGGGACATATATGTCCCTTTGGTAGCGAAAGGGTTAAAGTGATGATGTAAAGATTTTTAGATTGATAAAATAGCTAACTAATAGTTATTAAAACATTTAAACAAAACTACTTTAAAAACTGGATTTAACTTTTAATACTTTTAACTTTTTTCATGGCATAAGTTAATTTAAAAGAATGAGAATTAATTTTCATTTAATTTATTAATTTAATTTTTATTAAACTTGACTAATGAGATAACTAATTGATAGTTTTTAAACATTTAAACAAAACTTCATTGAAAACTGGATGTAAGTTTTAATATTTGTAACTTTTTTCACGGCATAATAAGTTAATTTAAAAGAATGAGAATTAATTTTCATTAAATTTATTAATTTAATTTTTATTAAACTTGATTGATAAGATAACTAATTGATAGTTATTAAAACATTTAAACAAAACTACTCTAAAATTTGGATTTAAGTGTTAATATTTAACTTTTTTTCATTCCATAACAAGTTAATTTAAAAGAATATGAATTAATTTTCATTAAATTTATTAATTTAATTTTCATTAAACTTGATTGATAAGATAACTAATTGATAGTTATGTAAACATTTAAACAAAACTACTTTAAAAGCTGGATTTAAGTTTTAATATTTAACTTTTTTCACGGCAAAACTAGTTTAAAAGAATGAGAAATAATTTTCATTAAATTTATTAATTTAATGTTCATTAAACTTGATTGATAAGATGCATAAATTTTATTTGATATTTTTCAGGATGAGAAACCTTATACGTTTATATACATTATAAAAAATCTCAATAACCACTGTATTTGATCCCGGATAATTGGTTCTCTACTGTATATCAGCTTTTTCAATAAACAGCATAGTGTGAATTGTCTGTTAATTTTTGGCCAAACGCAAAGAAAAGTATCTTTAACCCTCTCACGGACATGCACGTAATACCACGGTCTGTTTAAATCCCCCTCATAATGGACTTGCACGTAAAAAACTGCAAGGAAAAAATTGAACGGGGGTGGAGAGGGAAAGCAAGAATGGAATTTTACGGGGGTAGCTTTTTCCTGGCAGTTTTTTATGTGCAAGTCCGTCTTGCGGGGGATTTAAACGGCCCGTGAGATTACGTGCATATCCGTGAGGGGGTTAAAGTGATGCCTTAGCTATGAAGCTTGATAAAGTATTAAGGAAGTTATGAAATTCCCATAAAAAAATAAATTTGAGAAATAATGTTGATATTGAAACAAAATCACAATGCACAATATGAAAAATATGAGTCAGGAGAAAAACATGATACATAGACTGCAGTAAATAAACTTAACTTCCGAATGTTTAAAAGTTATCAGTTTATTTCTTTATCAGCACAAAAAAAAATTAATTAAACAGTTAAAGGTGTAAAAAAAGACGACTAGATTTTTTACACACTTACGTCGAACATATTTCATAGCAGTTTCATAATCTTCTTTTAGCTGCCTAAATTCTTTTACAACAATAGGATCTTTCTCACTGAAATATTTGCAATGTTTTGACAACAATTGGATAATGTTGTCAATAGCATGCTGTGGTAGTGATTCAACTGGAGCTGACTGTATAATTCTACCCAATTCATCTCGGTAATGCTAACATTGAAAAACACCAAGCATTAGTGACACCAAAAACATTTCAAATACAAAATTCTAAAAAAAAAAGTTCAACATCAGAGACAGATACAATAAAATATCATTACAAACAGCCAGTGTATAGCTTTTTAACAATTATTTTAAATAAAATTGTTAAACATAAAAACACAAATACATTTTAAAAATTAAATATAGTTTTGAAATAAGCTGTAGAAAAGTTATAACTTTTAAGAAAGTATATGGACAGGATTTGCAAAATGTATACTTTCAAATATTTCAAAAGCATTTTATCACTAAGCACCATATTATTGCATAAAATATACGAGACTAAAAACTATCTGTACAGTAAAAACGAGACAGTAAACAACTACAGTAAAACCTGTAAATTTATCACCCTTTTAAACTGACCATGTGTCTAAGTTGAACACGTAAGAAATGCACTTTAAGTACTACAAGAGATAAATTCATAGGTTTCACTGTATATGTATTTATCTATAAATCTATGCATGCTGAACTCCAGAACTTGTGGAGAATTAAATTTTAACTAATCACTTCGGCATTTTCGGAGTCTTCTTCAGTTTCAATAGGGCGTTTCTTAGGAAGTAATTTTTCCAACTCCTTTGCTTGTCTGGCCCTGAAAAGATTAAAATAATCTTTTGAAATTCATGTTCTTTTAATATTCAAGAAAATTTTAAACTATCTTTTATGGCAGTAGAAGAGGGGAAGGAAGTTTAGGCTCCTCCTGGAGTTTTAAAAATGAAAAATTAAACTGTCTTTCTTAGCACTAAGAGAAGGAGGAAGTTTCCAAGACAGCAATAGCAAAAATATACTACAAAATTTAAAACAATTTACTGATGTAGAAATGTTATTTTTAAAAAGCCATAAACATATTAAGCCATTTATAATTTTAATGAAAAGCTAATATTCATAAAATTGTAATTAAAAATTATAACTGCTAATTTTCTGTCATGGGCTGATTTAATTCAGTAGTTATACTTATGATATGGTATAAAGTAAAGCATGAACAAATATTCATTAATAATTAATAGCTTTGATTGGAAACAGAAAAGAAGAAGGGGGGAAAAAAAGCTTACATTTTTGACTTGTATTCTTGTTTTCGCCTTCCTGACACTCCAATTTTCCACATTTTGCTATCTTTCCAACGATCTTTATCAATAAATGCATTGATATCAGTTTCTATGTGAGGCAATGGAGGCAACTTTTCCAATCCTGGCACATCAGATCTCATTTTACGGTAACTTATTTTCTTTTTTGACATCTAAAACATAAATCAGTTTGTTAGGAACTGCATATTTTTGACAAAAAAACTCTTTTCTGACTAGATTTTTTAAAAATATCAGTTAAAGATTTATATACAGATTTAAAAGTTTAACAGAATTATAGCCATCTAGCTACAGGGGACACATTCGTATTGAAGTACGGTAATTAACATATCTTTACAAGTGACAAGGGAAAAATGATCATTAACATTAAAAATCATTTCAAAAAAGTACACAGAGGTAGATCCAGGCTTTGACTTTTATGTCAGCATTTTGTAAAAAAAAAGTTTTTTTTTTCCTTTTCGAGAATAAATAATAAGTTTTAGGGTATGTTTCTATCATAAAATAAAAACAAAAGTTAGAGTTGGTAATGATTTCAAATGCCTGATATTTAAAACATTTGCTTAGTTTCGGGTGGTTTAAAAAATATTCAGAGGTTAAATCAGTGCAACAGTGTGGATAATTTAAATCAACTACAGAGTGGCACTGGCGCAAGCTTAGGTACTAGTAGAGACAGGGACGTAACTAGAGGGGGGCAGACGGAGCTCGTGCCAAGGGGGCCAGATTTTAGGGGCGCTGAACTGGCTTAATAACTGCATAATTTTCTTTTCATTATTAAAAAAAAAAGACATTTTTAAAAGCCAGGGGCACTAACGTCAAGCTCCCTAGAAGATACTCACTGTAGAGAAAACCGGTTTCTACCCCAGCGTGACGTCACATCAGGAGAGCCACAATTTCGCACTACGCTGTAACAAACGTTTACGTCTCCCCTTCTAGATTGACTGTCGAGCATTTCTCCCCCGCCCGAAACCGAGGGAGAACGCGTAATAGGTAGAGAGAAGTTCGTTGGTTTACCATCAAGATGGCTGAAATAGTAGTTATGCTCGCGTAAATTATATTCTATTTTCTGCTGGAAGAGAGGGATTTTTGTTTCATTTTAATCGGATAACGGCTTTTAAATAATTTTTTTCGTCTTCCGAAAGGGGATGGGAATTGTATTTTTGCAGCTGTTATTTGGTATTTTACTTGACACATTTTTCCTGGAAAAGCGTTAATTTGTTGAAATTAACTATACATTTCGTTTCTTTTCCCTCGAGAGTGATGGATCCCATTTTCGAATTTAAATGCATATTTATTTTACGTTTTCAAGCGCGCGGGGGGGGGGGGGGTCGTTTCCACTTGTATTGTGCATGAAATGAAAGTTTTTTTTTTCCGGAGAGAGAGTTTTCCGTATCGTTGTATTTACGTATGTATTTTATTTAAATTCTGTTTTCCACTGCAGGGGGAGGGGAGGTGCTTACATTTTTGGATTTATAATGTTCGTTTAAAGTATTTCTGTTGGGCCCCTTTTTTCCGACTGAGTGGAATTTTAATGTTGCTTAAATCGTATCATTAAAAAAAAAAGTCCTTTGGGGGAGGGGGATTTTTTTCTAATTGTATTAGGCACTTAATTGTTGATTAACATTGAAGAAAACTTGTGAAAAAAAGCTAAGATATCGATGCGCAAGCTACCAAAGCAAAAGAAAATGCGTAATGAAAACGCGCATTTTCTATAATTAAATCGGCTCTAATATTGCCCATTTTGAAATAAGAGCTTCCTGAAACTATGCTGTAACTATTTTTCGCATTGGTTGAAAGATTAGTAGAAGTCGGAATAAAATATAGGCGCCGAAAGTTTGCGAAATTCTCGTAGAAAAGTATTGAGCACCCGTTTTTTTTGTGCCGATCAGAAAGAGCGATGCATACGGTGAGATACGAAACCATTTGATTGGTCAATCTTTTTCCCCTCTCGATATGCGTTTAGAAGAAGAGAAAATTCTCGCTCGGGCCTTTGAACGTAGCACGAAACTTGTCAAGCGACTATTTTCTCGGTATTCTTCTTTCTAGAGAGGGGAGAAATAGACGATTCGCGAAGTGCTAGAGAGTTCGAACGTAGTGCCCCAGCTCTCCTTAAAAAAAAGCTGAATGCAGGCACAGGCAAACAGTTACAGAAATGTCTCTTAATGTGGAGATTCAGTTCAAAATCCTCTCTCTCTCTTTTAGAAAATGTTCTCTGGTTTTTTAAAAGTTGAACTCAAGTGAGAAATTTTAAACCTACTATCAATCTAATTTTGGCATCCTCAGGACCAGTCCTAGAGAAAAGCAATACAAGCAGCCACTTGGGGGGGGGGGGGGCGTCAAATAAAGAAGGACGCTATCATAGTCGATAAAAAATATATATAAAAAAAAACTCTTGAGAAAAATGTTAAATGCAAAAACAGGAAAAGTTTTTTTTTTTTCACCTTCTAAGTTTAATCAACTATGTCTAGTTTTCAGAAAGGAGTGAGGGGGAACCAGGTAAGATTATTCAGCAACTGCTTTAAGCATTAAGTCTATATGGATGCTCCAATTTTTTATTAAATAATACTTTAAATATATAAGTATTTCTGAACAATTTGAATAATAAAAGGACCGGTTTTAAAGTAAATCACTTCATCGGGTTCCCGAATAATAAACATCATTAAACAAACCAATATTTTGCTTAGTTGATGTGAGAATTACATTTTGGCTACTTTTGGTCTATCACTACAATACGGGGTTGGCATGGAGAGTAGAGTTAAAGAAATTCAATCGCTTCGTAAGAATTTTGTAAAAAAAAGGGGAAATTTCTTGTCCCTGGAAATTATCGCGTTAATAAAAAGTAACAATTTTTAAATTTAAATTCTGGTTTTAAATAAATAAATTGTACAGAATATTTTTCAGCCATAATATGTAATGTTTCGTAAAGTATTGAAAAAACAAAATCTAATTTATAAACATTTATTCAATAATTCACTTTTTTAAATGTCGGTTCTCGTTCCTTTTCTTACACAGTAAAGTTTAGGATTTTTAAGTTTCATTGTACACTTCTTTTAATGCTGAATATTGGACTGGTTAAAAAAATTACATTTTTTTTAATTAAGAATTTTTCTAAAGTGAAATTCATGAAAATATTTTTGATTTCCAAGTATTTAAGGCTTTCAAAATTTCTTTCGTTTCAAGTAGTTTTCAAAAGCATTAAATAATTTCTTTTCTTCTTTTTTTCTTAATTTCAAAATTAAAATTACTGAAAAACTTGAGATAAACTGAATGAAGATAGAACTCTCCTTTTACACGATTCTCAATTTTTCAATTCTAAATTCAAAAAACTGTTTTTGTTTGGAAAGTATTTCAGGTTACTCAGCTTGTATTTATTATTTTTTTATTATTGTTATCATAACTGCCTAAGTTATCATTTGATGATATAGAAAAAGTTTCGCAGCCAAAAAAGCTCATAAAATAAAGTTCTAATGTTTACGTTTCTTAATGTAAGTGATGTAAAGCTGATACTAAATAGAAATATATTTAAAAATGTTTATTCATTATTAGTCTTTTATTGAATAATTAAATACTATTTTCTAAAAATTTAATCTATTCATTTTGATTCAACCCACATACACTTCGATCTCATTTTATAAATCTTTTCACATTTGAAATCTTTACAGTATGAAAAAAAAAAAAAAGTGTGAGCTATGAGCAATTCTCAAATTGAAATTCATGAGAAGTTTTAGAATTAACTAGACATTTTAACTTAAAAACTTTTGTAAACTGATAAGCATACTTTAAAAAAAAAAAGCACATTAAGCATCTGAGCAGAAAATGTATGAGAAAATGGAACACTAAAACCAATGCTTGTCGGTGGTCGGTCTGGCCCGATATTCAGGGGTATGAAAAGGGAAAACTGGTCGCTTTGGCTTTGAGAAAGTATTGTATGTATTTAGTTGTGCTTTTTGTTAATTTTCTAGGTAATATATGTTGAGTATACCCTTATATGACGGAAGAAGACGTTGACGTTATCATTATTTTCGATAAATATATTATTTTACTTTAATGGGGGGGGGGGGCGCTAAAACGAGGTCTTGCCCCTGTTCAAGAATGGCCTAGTTACGTCCCTGAGTAGAGATTTCATTCAGAAAGCCAAGGAGTAGCACTACTCGAGGAGAAAAGATATTAAAAAAGCATGTTTTCATTGCAATTCATTGTGCTATTTTTTCTAGATCCTCTCAAACTCTGTGCCCTCCCCCCCCCCCTGCACTTGTTATAGGTGTGTTAGATATGTCATTGACATGAACATTTCAAGGGATTATGTGTGAAGATTATGATTAGTAAAAATAAATAAGAAAATAAAATGAAAAAGGTCAGTTTTTCTTCAAAAAAAAAAAAAAATCCACATGTGGCTCGCCTCTTCCCTACTGGTTCATTGGACCAGTATTGTTTTTCTAAATTTTTATATTGTATCAAAAAACCAAGACCACATATATGTTAATACACGATTTGTGTTTTCTTGTTAAAGCATATTACTTTTTCAGTTTTTCAAAGACAACCATCCGAACAACCTCAATGACGGAGCTGGTTCAGGAAACAAAAAACAAAAAACTTGTTATGAATATTAACGACTCCAATTTATGGCATGTTGAGGTAAAGGTATACATTTTAAGGGTACTTTTAGGAACCAAACACTGCAATCAACAGTTACTTTGGTAAAACTAATTTTGCAGATGTAAAAAGAGGAAAACATTTTGAAAACAAAAAAGTGACGAAAGCAATTACTTTGTCTTAAACTGCCTGCTTCGTTCTTCAGAATTTCACTGTGTTACTTTAACCATAGCTAAAATACTTCATGAAGTAAATACAGAGTACTGTTAAGAGAGACCTTTAGTTGTAGCAGGTTATAAAAGTACGGGTTATTAAAGGATACAGAACAACAGAACACCTACGTTTTCACAGCTCCCGCGCCAAATGCAAAAAACACTGAGGTAGTTGTCATGGAAACCAATGTAGCTGGGGGGAAGGCAATTTTTTTTAAATAATAAGTAACTAATTAATTAGAGGAGTAATAAATATGATTACAAAGCGATAAAAAATTAGAACTTTTATTCCGCATCTCAAAACAATTTCAGTTTTTGAGACTGTTAAAAGTACTACTTTTATAATAAAGTTTTGCATGTCAATTCATGAACGGCAGCAGCATCACGAAACTGAAGCAGACGCAGTCATGAGAAATTAGAAAACGCCTCCTTTTGCTTAAATCGTGTTTTTGTTTCTCCACTACCGGTTAATTCCTATTTATGATATTCATAAATGTCTTCGTGCTAAAAAATGTAAATTTTGCTGCAAATTTGTGCTGCTTATCGCTGTTCCACCTTATTCAAAGTACAGGTACATTTCGTTGCAACTGTAAAGTTTTCTATTATTTATATTACTGCATGAACAAACTGAGCTTTCTGTTTAATTATTTTTTTTTCAAGCGACATGTATTTGATCAAATATTTTGGTATTTCCATCTACTTTTTACTTGATCATTTTCGATCATTGCGAATGAACACAAACCACTTTTTTCACTCTTTATTAGACATTTAGCTAGACCATGAAATCTCTTTCAACAGTTGACAAAGTAATTGTTTTAGGACTAAAGTTTTGTCTGCTTGCCTTACCTTTTCTTTCTTTCATCAATGGCAGAAAATTGTTGTTACAAATCGGGAACTGTAAAGAAGCATCTTTTTTGTTGTGAAGCATGTAGTATGTACAAAATAAATTTTTATCAACGTTTTAGTAAGTTACAAGTATTTGACGTTTTTGATACATAACACTTTTTGGATTGAAGTTCCTAATGTATATTCTTTGTGTTGTAATAAATATTGAAAATATTTTGTATTTATTATTTTTTTTAAATGCACGGTACTGTTTCTAAATGTCCTAGACTGCTCTTAATGAACATTACTGTTAGCATTAAAGTAAAAGCTAACTTTAAACTGGATCATTGTATGTGTATTTATGATCTAATTTGAGAGGTGACTAAGACAGACGAATTTCATTGAACAAAGATCTAGAGTTTATTTTTTACAAAAAACTCGTAAGCACATATTCTTGCATCCATAAAACAGAAAATAGAATATACTTATTATACAGGAAGTTGTTGCAGAAAATCCAGTCCCAAGTGGACATCAAAACGAGCTGAATGAAATTTATACATTGTCTTCTTGTTGGTGGTAGTCATGATGAAAAATCGCCCTAACAAAGACGTAAAACTTCTCACCTGCAGGCATCAGACGAACCACAACGCAGCTCTCAGCAACGGTCCAAGTCAGCAAGTCTCCAATCTTTATTACCCTTGCGCATCAGTCCACACGATTTTATATGTGGTTCCACTTTCTCATTTGCATAGACTTGCGCTTGCTGAATTTACCTACAAACTTGAAAAATAATTGCATTGAGGAATTACAACTGAAAATAGTATGTAAATGCGGTTAGAATAATATTTATTTTTGTTCCTAAACTAACCATAACCAGACCACCAGGGACAAACTTAAACATTTTTTTTTAGAGTTGTGGAGGGACAAGAGCATCATGTTCGTTCGCTAACAAGTAATAATAATATTTTTAAATATGCAGTTTGTTTCTTTGATTTCTGGGAACTTTTTATTCTGACTGTTCAGTGTTTAAGTGTTAGTCTAGGTGCGCAATGCTTGAAGGAACATTGCATTAGTCTAGATAGAAGTCTCAAAGTCTCGTCTGTATTTAGTTTATCACTTAAGTATCTCTGACTTTTGCAGGCATTAAGTTTATTTTCTTTTTTGTTGCATGTGTGTAGTGTGTTCATACCTAATCTAAAACTTTTTGCTACAACTTGGTTGATAGCAAGAGAGAGAAATGTTTTATAAAAAATCATCAAACGTTTTCATAATTAAATCAAAAAAAAATATGTATGAAATAATTGCATGCATTTCCATATTAAGTGGACTGTAATATTAATTTAATTGTCGGATTCTTTCACAAGAAGCATAGTTTAAAACATTACGTTCTGTAAAATGTAACTTACAATAATAACGCTTTATCTTTTGTTTTATTTTTAAGTGTAAAATGGATGAACCAGATAAAACTTCTTCCAACCATTGCCAAAAAAATGAAGATCAAAATTCTTCAGAACCGAATTCTCCCACCTTAGAAACAGTTTCTGGATTTTCTACATGTTCATCACCTGTGCCTCCTGAACCATTCGAGCCTTTATTTTCTGCAAAATTTTCTGGTGCTGTTGAAAAAGATGGAGATGTGGTGAAATATACAATAAAAGTAACAAAGGTGACATTTCTTAATTTGCTTTTAATATTCAATATGTTTTACTGGTATATATACGTGTATATATAATTTAGTATTTTTGTCAAACATGTATTAGTGTGAAACATTGTTTAAATTAAAAAAAATAAGCATTATGTGCTGAAAATAAATAAAAACAATTGTTAACTCATTAAGTTTGATTTAAATATCCCTGTAAAGGTGAAATATGATGAAAGACATGAAACAAACATCATGTTACTTTATGGAAAATGTTAAATGTTAACATGAGAGCCACATAACATACTAATTAAATTATGAGAAGATGTCTTAAGCTCCTGTGGGAAAAGTCCATGAATCGAGTTCTATACCATACACCCACAGCTAAACATCTCTCGTTAGTTGCAGGGGAGAGGGGGGGGGGGTGTTGAGAAAAGTAAAGGATATTCATTTTTTTTTTTTTTTTTGAAAATATAGAGTAAAGAAATAAAATTTTTTATATTTTCTAGTTTAAAGGAGGCTGCAGCCCCTCCCCTCTCACTATGCGCCTGGCCCTTGTAACATTCTAGAATTTTCAATTTCATTTAGTCGCAAAATGGCATAAAAAATTTCTCATCTTTGGAATTTTGTTCTACTTTATCAATTGTGAATGCAAAATTTCTATCAAAAAGAGAATCAAAAATATTGTAGTTAAATTTAAATTACTGTAATTTGTGTATTGAACAATTTCTATCCTTTTTTTCAGGTAGCTGATCAAACACTGTACGTTATAAATAGGCAATATGAAGATTTTGAATGGCTTGAGCATTGTTTAATGACTTCAAATCCTCTACCTGGTCTCATTGTATGTAAATTGTTCTTTTTTTTTAATCTTAAAGTTGTCATCACTAGTTGACAAACAGTTGTTATATGATGTTTGAGTTGTAAAAAACAAATTAAGACTTCAATTTCATTCATAATGTTCCATACTGCTGTTAAAATTGTGTTCATTTACAATTTACTAGGTTACATTTACAATTTACCAGGTTACATTTACAATTTACCAGGTTACATTTACTCATTTAACTTCCTTTTTGAATATTTTTAGATTCCTCCGTTGCCACCTAAACCTGCCATAACATCAGAAATGGCCGAAGCAAAATCTAAAAAGCAGTTAGGAAATGATACAAAAACTCTTATTGGAGACCAATTCAACAAAGATTGCTTACAGCTAGAACAGTAAGAACTAGTTATCTTCTTATAATCAGTCCGTCTTCAATTGTTTGAGACCCGAATATGTCTCTAGTATCTAAGACAATGATCGCTTTTATAGTGTAAAACAATGGCCCTGACCACTGATTTAACCGTTGGTGCAATAACTCTCATCCTAATTAATTAAAATAACTGAAACATCTGCTTTGTTTGAGACTACAGGGGTCAATCTGGAGGAATTTAGTTTTGTTAAAGAACCCTTCACAAAATTCAGTTACTCAAAAAGGGACCCTTTACAAAATTCAGTCTCTCAAAAGGTACCCTTCACAAAATTCAGTCACTCAAAAATGGACCTTTCACAAAAATCCCACACTCGAAAACTAACTCTTCACAGAAATCCGAGTTTAACCTTTTGGATCCGATCTATTCGTACAGAAGTTTTCCTTTCGAGACGGGCGGTACAACTGTTGAACCGCAGGTCCATATTCTTCTAAAAACGGAAAGGTTCAACGGCAAGCACTTAGGTTTTATGACTTCGTGGTTCGAATACAAAGCCCTAATCCCCCAGTAGGGGGGTATGAAATCTTGGAAAAATCCCCTGCTCCAAAGGGTAGAAGCAGAGATTTCAACCCCGTCCTCAAAGGAAAAAAAACTTGCGGTACAGCATGTGCATCACCCGGTTTTTAAAGGTTAATGATTGATGAAGAATATTTCTTGCCGTAACTATTTTTCACAAGAGTATGAATTAGCTTTCACAAAATTCCAAGAACAGGACCTTTGTCAAATATCCTGGATTGACCCCTGGACTGCAAATATCAAAAGCTTTTTAAATCAAGAATCATTATCAAGGGCTAAAAATTCACTTACTAACCTGGTACAACTTTTTTCATCTCTTTCTAATAAAGTAAAACCTTTCTTTAGGTAAGAAGATCAAAACTAAATGTATGCCCTGAACGAGGTTTTGCTAAATATCAGTAGTGGCCGAAAAACTTCCTTGTTTTTTTTTAACTCGCAAAAAACAAAATGTTAGAGAATTTCTGAAACTAGTCTTAAAAAGGCAAGTTTGAAATTAATTGCTCATGTTATCTGGAAAATAATTCCAACTTACTTAGCCCAACGTGTAACCAACTTGATGTGTGTGTTCCAAAATATTGTGCTTATTTTTTTTTTTCTTTTTAAATTATTTATGAAAACTAAACAGTTTTGAGTTATTTTTCTAACTCTAGGATAGAGTAAATTAAATAGATGAATGCAAAATTTGGCTGAAATTATTGTACTCTATTTGATTTTGTGGATTTCTTAAAGCAGTAAGCTTTATTAGAATATTTTAGCATCTTTTTAATCTGAGTCATACAGAAACTAAATTCATAGGAGCTGAGAAAGAATTTTAGGCACCTGATTAATTAATTCAACGTAACGATGCTTCTGAAAAATTCTTGTTTTGAAAAAAAATAGTCTCAAGGCATTTTTTAGTCACCAGGCAAATTGGCACCTGGACATAATCATTCACAGATTATGATTAAACGTTTAGATAAAGAGACTTAAAATACCAGAATGTATATAAAAAATTCTAATTTAAACCTGTGATATTTCACAACGCTAAAATTGATTAACAAATTACATTTAAAAAAATTTTCATTTAACTTTTAAAATAGTTTTATAGTTTAGAGTATATTGCAAACCAATCTCTTTTTAGGTATTTACGTCTTGTACTTTCTCACTGCTTATTTGGGAAAGATGAAGCATTAGAAAAATTTTTAACTGAAAAAGAAGTAAGTCTTGTAAAATGTTTAATGAATTTTGGTAAAACTGCTGTATTTGTATTGTATTTAATTTCAAAAACATTTCTGTAATTCAAACTTAACAATTTTCAGCCTCCACCCAGAGCTAAAGTTAAACGAGGTATTTTCTCAAGAATATCTGAATCTTTTGAAGGAAGGAAGAGTACCCATCGGGTGAGTGAAATCAAAACTAAAGCAAGGCATTTTTTTTAAAGTGTTCATATTTTTTTGAACCCTCCAATATTTTGGAAGCTGATTATAAATAACTGTTAAAAACAGGTTTAACTTAAAACTAGCAAGGGTTTTAAATTGGCTCTTACAAATGGGTATTTTCGATTTCTCTTTGTGTTCTAAAAGAACATTCTGTGTATTCGGTAGTTAAATCTGATCTCTCTTTATACTTTGCTAGGCTGGTGTCACCTTTGAAAATGAATAATTCCAGACCATAGCTAGACTAATAATGGAAGACCACTCTGCCATTTGTACCAAGTCACAACTTTTGATGGTCAGAAGGATGTAATAAACATGGTAAAGTGTTAAAGTGTTGATGCATGATATTAAATTTTGCATGCTTGTATTTTGGCTGTGGGCCTCTTTCATGGTTGCTCTTTTTCCATGGTTGTTTATTTTTAATTTTCCAATAATCACCATCCTTTGTCTGACTTCTTTGCGTATGTAAAGCTTCAGCTTCCAGCATTTTGGTGGGTCCTAGATTTCGTAGTCCCATTACATCAAATGTGATAAGTGCAAAAAAAAAAAAAAAAAAATCTTGCTTTGCTTGCTTTTAATATTAATCTGCAATTTCTTTTACTAAATGCAATGCATTTTATTTTATGTGTAGGTTTTGCATCTAAAATGTTTTTGATCATGTAAAAATATTAATATGCCTTTTGCTTGTTAGAAGTGCATACATTTAAATGATGTGAAGTATTAGCATACATTTTAACCACATTAGACTTGCCTAAGCTTTTCAAAAATTACTTTACCTATAAGTTCTGTTTGAGTTTCATAGTTAGAGTTAATATTACTCTCTGAATTAAATTATTGAAGTTGAAATCATAAGAAATTTAAGCATTGATTTGTTTTGTTTGCCGACAGTATGTCCATTTTAAACAATTTTTGAAAATTTACAAAAAATGCATTTCTAAATTACCTTTTATGGAAAAATGTATTGATACAATTATAGAGATTACTTTAATTTCATTAATATTCTTCAGAGGAAGCTTTCAAATATAGGAAGACCAATAAGTTTATAGCTAAATTTTAAAATCATGTGATGTCCTTATTTAACTGCATTTATTGGACACCCTTTGATTAAAATCATGGTGGACATGCTTATTTTTTAATGAATATAAACTTTGAATTACTTAAACAAATGACAAAACACATGGTTTTTCAGTTTAAAGTGTTAAATGATAATTCATCTACGGCTGTATTCTCAATATCACTGCAGAGGAAACACTCGGGTTATCCAAAGTGAGTTTTAAGCTAAAACTCGTATTAATCGTTTTGCATATTCTCCAAGTTGCTGCAAGAGCTGCTTACGAGAGAGGAGTGTTAGTTGAAGTCGAAATGAAACGGCAATCGCCATTGGCTAGAATAACTTATGTGACATTTTCTATTTGTTGATTGCATCCTTAACCGCTTGATTTTGTTTGTTTATCTCATTTTATGCAATCTCATTTTTTTCAAGGTGGGGGTCTAGAGTCGATAGTCAACCATTCTCCTATCAAACTACTCCAATGCTATGTTAAACCTATTCTTTTGATTTTATCGATAGTCAGGAATGAAAAATGTTTAAAAATAAATTATTGAATAACCAAATGAATTATCAATAACAAATACTTAATTAAATTACCTAAAGGCACAATACTTCAAGAATTTAGTTTTTTTATATAGTTTAAACATAAAAGAAGTCAAATCATTTGTGGTAGCCCAAGATTCTTCTTTCACTTCCAAAATATTATGTTTTTTATATTCACATATGTATCTTACAAAAGACAATCATGTGACTAGTTTTCTTTCATTCTTTTGATCACTCATTTTTACAATATAATTTACAAATCATTTTTTGACTGAAAATCAAAATGGATTTATGCTGTATCGAAAGAATATCTGCTTTACTTAGTCATGTAGAATCATGAAATACAAGTAACGACATTTTTTTTTGACATTGATATCATGTGGGCTTATCAAATATGTGATGAGATGACTATGTACTAAATAAGACTGTAAGCAATAAAAAAAAGCAATAACAATCTATTGACTATGAATATTGTAATTATATGAATGGAATTAGAAATAAATATGAACTCATGAAGACAGAAACGCTCCTATACTAACAATAAACAGTATAACTTTTTGATAATTTTTTTAGCTTTTTAGAATTCTCAAAATTTAATCAAATTAATTTGAAAAAAAAAATTATAAATTTATTTACAGTTTATAAATATGTAAGCATGTCTTTTAACTCCTGGGAAGATTTTTTTTTTTTTCAATTTCTTGTAAAATTATAAGATTCTAAGAACGAAGTTTTCTTATTAAAATAAATGTATAAGTATTTATTTTTTCATGCAGATAAAAATAATCTAGAAAAAATTGTAAAATATTTGTAACTCATGAATTGTAAAGATTGTTTTTGTCCTGCATGATTATAAAATGCCTTTGAACAACATCCTTTGTTATTTTCATTGTTATTATTATTATTTTTTTTTGCGATATCATACTTTTCAGAAAAATAAATTGGACATGTATTCATTTTATCAACCTGAACTTACGAAGTTTTTATTTATTTTATTTATTAAGTTTGTATTTTATTTTAAAAGAAGAGTCTTATAACAAATGAAACGCAAAGCCAAAGAATTTTTTAACTGATTTTCAGCTCTATTGTTACTTTGATGCAATATTTTTTTAGATCTTTTAGAGTAAACATTTAAAACAAAGTACTGGGACGCATTGTAGAAATATGAATATAGTGCTGTTTATAAAAGTTTTATAATTAGACTTTCAGTGTTTGACTCCTTTTGTTTAGAAATGTGTAGTTTGATTTTAGTTACTGATAAATGTACCTAAAAATGGTTTTGTTCATGCATTTATTTAAATAAATTTTCTATGATATGTTGTGATGTGTATTTACAGGATTGTGATGAATTTTTTCAAAAAGAAAGAGATTGGATTAATAAATATAGTGTACAAATCAAAGAAACCAGTGAGGTAAAATCTAAATTATTTATGCACTCAAATTCTTTTCAAGCAAATGAAAAAGTGATCTAAATAACGTTTTGCTTTATGTAGTAGAATACAAATAATAGCATAATAGTAGAATATTTATTAGTAGAACATTAAGTATTTTTGTACATTAACCTATTAACTCCTCCGATGAACTATAAAATATTATTTAGCTCTGCATAACTTGTTAACTATCATCTTAGTTGATTGTACCAGTTTGAATAATTAAACTGTATGAAGACTAGAAGCATTTTCCTTCATTCTTCGAGAAGTTTTTCGAATTTTTTCACAATTCTTGGATTAAACAGTTACTTGTTCATGAATAAGCGGATGTATATTTTTTGCAAGAGTTTATTACATTACTGTAGTGCAAGCTCTTTTGCCTGCATGAGAATAATTTTTGGAAACAGAAATGTACACATGATGATAAATGATTTTTAAATAAACTTGTACTTTTGCTATAAATGTACTTCCGTTTAAAAATTACAATACAACAAATTGAGGCGTTTTCTGAACTTGGATGAATTAATCAACAGTTTATTCAAGTGATTTTCTGCTATCTTAGTCTCTTCAGTAACTGATAAATAATTTTATCATAGTTAGAATTGAGGAATAGAAGTCGAATATTCCCAGACATGATTTTTTGAACGTTTGATTAAAATGATTAATTTTAGGTTCTTTTTTAAAAACTATTTAATATTTCATATGGTGTAAAACTGAAGAAATTAAAATACTGTAAAATTTAATTTCTTTCTGTGTTTTCTTCTTCTCTGCCACCTCCCTCCTCCTCCTCCTGTTTCTTCTTTTATTCTTTTTAAAGCTGTGTGTATTCTAGACAAAAAATTAGCAGTTATTGTTAAGTAGCTGTAAATTGACTTAATATCTTAAAACCTACTTAACTTTTTTTAATTGATTACCTTGTTGTATTTTAATGCGTTTTTGTAATAATATAATGTGTTATTAGATTTAATAAAAATTGAAAAGTAACAAAATTTAAAGAAATTAAATACCTTTGTGCAAAAATTGTGAAGTATAAATCCAGCGTTAATTAAGCACGAATACGCAAGGATACTGTAGACACGTGTTTCGGCTTTACAAGGAATGCCTTTTTCAATGCAAAAAAATTGGGAGCTTATGAATGCACAGACATCCGACAAAAGCGGATTATCCGAACACCAGTAAGAAAATTTTAAGCCAAGAAAGATCCAATAGGAAATAAAGATTGAACCGAAGCTTTCTATCAGGTAGGAAATGAAAAGAAAGAATTCGATTGGCGACACGATCAGCCAAAAGTCTAACATAATAAAACAACCAAGCTAAAACGGTTAATCACAAGAATAAAAAAAGCAGAATGAAAGAAAGCGAATCAGTAAATGAAGAAAACGAAAAGGAAAATAAAGACAAGTAGAAAGTAGGAATATAGCCAGCAATATCAGAAACATAAATTAGAAAGGGAAAAGGCAAAATTATACAAATGGACGCCAAACAGTAGAAAAATAAGGAATGGCATTTAGATCATTTACTGAGTCAGAACTGTTTTTCAAAATATGGAAGGATTCACAAAAATCAAGATTTGATGGGTTGTTGCATTTTTGGACAATTTGAAAAGAATTAAAATCCAAAGAATGATTCTTATCCCAACAATGTTGCATAATACTAGACTTATTCAATTGTTGCTTTTTCACATGATTCTCGTGTTCCTTTAAGCGGAATTTCAAAGCACGTCACGTTTGTCCGATATAGGAGCGATTGCAATTGCAATTAATTTTGTAAATACCACAATTGCTAAGAGGATGAATGGGATCTTTAAGAGAAGAGAAACATAGTTTATTCATAGGGGAGAATACCACTTGGAAATTGAAACGTGTGAGAATCTTAGCAACCTGATAACTCAGAGGGAAAGAAAGGCAAAACAACCAAATTCTTTATAATGAAAGTTCTCTTAACAACAGTTGTTTTGGATTTGTTAGAAAGTTTTTTAAAAATGGAATCAATCAAAGTTTGCGGATAGTTTATATCAAGAGCCACCGCTTTAAGATAGTTGAGTTCTGGAATTCTTTCTTTTCATTTCGTACCTGATAGGAAGCTTCAGTTCAATCTTTATTTCCCATTGGATCTTTTTTGGCTTAAAATTTTCTTATTGGTGTTCGGATAATCCACTTTGTTTGCTTTTTAAGCTGTTCGCTTCTGTTCCCTTTGCTTTTGTCGTATGTCTGTACATCCATAAGTTCACAATTTTTTTTACATTGAAAAAGGCGTTCCTTGTAACGCCGAAACACATGTCTGCAGTGTCCCTGCATATTTGTGCTTAATTAACGTTGGATTTATACTTCACAACAAAATTTAAATTTTACATCTTACAGTTTTCTCTTATATTACAATTACTTTGGATTTTAAATGTTATAAAATTAGAAAGTAACAGTTTGAATTAATTTTGTACTAGGATACTATACCATAACCTTCATTCATTATATTAAAAAAAGTATGTTTGTTTACTAAATATCGAACATATAAGTTTGTTTTGCATTTCTAGTACAATAGACCTCTGGTCACAGTGCTTGGTTCGTTTGAACCCCCCTTTCTGTTATTTCATTTCATTGTTTTGCATTTGGTTGCCAAATATGCAGTATAATGAATACTAACTGAATATTCAGTGCATTTCTAGCTATCAATATTCACCAATAACATTTTCTATTTTAATTTTTCAGGCCTTCAATTCTATTGTATATTCTCAACAAAGTAAGTTAGGATCTCTTCTCATGAAATATTAAATCTGTCTGTCTTTTGAATAGACCTTTTTTTTAAAAAATTACCCTCTGCCAGTTATTTTTATTACAATTATGTTAGATGTAGTAGCATGTTTTTAGTTAATGTGTAGCATCATATGTGTACTTTTTTCATTATAAATTTTGTGTTAATTTTTATTCTCATTTAGTTTTTCTCTACTTTTAGTTTACTTCATGATGAAACTTCATTTTAATGGCCTTACTTAGTATGCAGTAGACCAGTTTTAGTTAATTAAAAGTGAAGGACTAGACTTAAGTTTCTTTACTATTTTCCTCTTTTGGAACAAGAAAAAAACCTGTCTCAAAGTGTTAATTTTTAGTACTATGCATGCTCCGAAATATAAATTTTTCAGACCGTTAATAATTATTTTTTTAATCTTAGAAATTACTTTCATCATTTGTTTTCATTAATAGAATTATTAAATGCTTATTGCCGTTTGGTAAGTCTAGGAAAAGTACAGGGCTGTAATAAATTTTGTTAGACTGCAAATTCATTTGACAAACCGCTCTAGTCTCAGTTCAATTCCATTAATAAAAGTAAAAATAGTTCTATTACGCTTCAATTTCCTCTGCTTAAATTTGTATATTTCAATATTTGTATGTTCTATTCGAAACATCTCGTTTATTTTTAAACATAATTTTTTCTTACTTATTTTTTTAAAACAGGACTTTGTGGTGTGCTTGGAAATTTAGCTCTTGCTTTAACACTCAGTCAAGGTTCTACAGAAAATATGGCTAAATTGGGTGCAAGGTATGCTCTTTATGTTTTGAACTTGTTGCGGTTTATTTTTTCAAGGAGCTTATATTATTTTATGTGCATAATTTTTTAGTAGTTGTTAGTTATGCATATATTGTTATGGAACAAATAAGGACGAAACTGCAGTCTCAGGATGATCGAGCTGTGAGTGTATTTGCTTCAGTTCTGCCGTAGCCCTGGCTTATAGGTGGTAACTCATTGCATATTACCCAGCTTTTGCCTTCAAATTTCGAGTTGAGCCACACCATGGTTTGCGGACACTTGCTGGTAAGATAAATTAATTTTATCTACCAGTTTTTTGGCAATCTTAGCTACAATAAGAGGATCTTTGCCTTCAGCTTGATTATTGGCTATTCCTGACTGAGGAGTCCAGAATAAGGATGAAACTACAGTCTCAGGATGCTATGATCGAGCTGTGGGTGTATTTGCTTCAGTTCTGCCTTGCTTATGGGCGGTAACTCATTACATATATATATTTATGTATGTAGTAAATATATACTACAGAGATGAAGAATAAAATCCTTACTCCAAAAAGAAACTAGTGTCAATAGTCAGGCAAAAATAACTTGTTTGGGGGAAATATTTATTTGGTTAAGTTTCAAGATTACATTCAAGATCATCATGTGTTCAAAACATCAGTGAACAAGGTCTGAGATTTAAACTGAACAGCTTTTGGGGCAACCCTAGATTCACTGTGTATTACAGTGGCTGGGCCCAAAACATAATAAAATTAATGAAACAAACACATACTTAAAAATATATGTAGTATCGAATCAAGTGGCACATTATCTGAGATAGAACAACCCTGATTGACAGCGATTCCACATAAAATGCAGTTGCAAACATGCCGGGGCAAATAAATAAAAAAGGACCGTGTGTGGTGGATCCCTGTTCTAGTATTGGAAAGAGCAGAACCACTAGCGCAGCCAGAATTTTCTTCTATCAGGGGTTTTTTTTTTTTTAATCAAAACTGTCAGGCAAAAAAAAGGTCAGGTCATTGCACAAGAGAGCCAAGAGTTTGGCTAATTCTCAGTCATTGAATGATTGTTTTAATGTATTGAGAACCTATATGGAAGTACTTAGAATCTGTTGGAATAGTTTTAATGGCTCTGAAAATAAATGAAGAGTTTTATTAAGAACTGATACCAGGGATTTAATAAGTGGAAGTGGCTACAAGAGCTTATAACAACATATCATCTCGGGGATAAAGATCTGAATATCATCTTCTTGGTCTGTAATTAACACCCAGTTGCATAGACTGAGGCATACTTTACATTAGTTATTATTGCATATTTCTAACTGATAAAGTAAATAAACTATTATGCGAAAGAGATTTACTGTTAAATGCTTTTTCTCTCTCTCTCTTTCAGATTATGTAGTTTATTTTCTGAAGCATTGGAAGATTCTAGAGTATGTATTATTTTGTGTTTGAAAAGTATATATGACTTTTCCACCATTTTTGTTTTCATATTGTAAAAGTTTTTTTTGTTTCAAAAAGATTTAAGTATATCCCCACCCACTCCTTTGAAATCCTTTTTTTAAAAAAAAAATTAAACAAAAAATTTTCCAATTTAACTGTAAATTAGTTTTAGTCTATGTGTATGTATGAATGATAGAACCTTAAGCTTAAAAAATAGTTGTTTTAAAAATATTTTGTAAATTATTTTTACTATATTTTGTTTTTAGCATGGCTTGCAAGTTCTTTCCTATAATGATGAAAATTCATTAGGAGCATACCTTTCGCTTTATACTAGGTATATTGAAGCTGAAAAAGTAAGTTCTTAAAATTTTCTTTCATTGTAAAATATGTCAGGCTTGTATTTTTAATACTGTCTTTTTCTTATTTACTTATGCTTTTATGTCAGCTAATAGATACTTTTGATTGGATATTTCCCGTAAGAAGATGATGAGAAAGATAACATAAGCTACTATGAGCTATTTATCTGGGCTTAAATTTGCCTATAGATTAACAAGAGTTTGTCGTTTATCTATATTTCAAAGAATCTTATTGGGACTGCTGTGGTTGATATCTTTAGAAAAAAAAACAGTATTATAACTATCGTAACAAGGATGGAGGAAGGCTGTTGGTCTTCTTACTGGTCATTGAATTTTAAGGTGGCACCTTACTATTATGGGTATTACTAATGATCCTACTTGAAGGGGTTGCCTTGTTCATGAGGAGACTGCTACGCACATTTTGTGTTTGTGAAGTGTTCTCTGCCTATAGGTTTGAACACCTGGGTCGTCACTTGCTCGAACCTCTGGAGATTCATAATGTTCCCATTAGGCGTTTGCTGAACTTTGCTTCAGCTACTGGTCTGTTTTAAGACTACTGTTTGGGGGCCGTGGTGGGCCGATCGGTAAGGCATCGAACTCGGGTCCAGAGGGACCCGGGTTCGATCCCAGCCGATCAAAGATCCACCGCCTTGATTAATGGTGGCTGGGAGGCGTTAAAAATGTCGTGGTCACAAAGTCCTCCAAGTGAAACGATACCTCTGGGGGTGCTGGGCCTAGGGTTTGCTCGACCCTAGGTTCTGGTTCAAAATTAAGAACAGAGCGCCCTTCAGGGCCCTATCCCGGTTAAACCACAAAGCTGTGGTAGGTACGGGGGACCCTGGAGGTGTGAAATGAAAGGAAATGACTTCTGTTTGGGGATTAGTACGATAGACCTCTGGTCCAAGTGCTTAGCTTTGTTAAGCCCCCTTCACTTTCATTTCATTCATACTTGAATAGAAAAAAAACTATTTCTCATGTGTTTAATTATTCTTTTGTGATTAGACAGTGAAATTAGATATATTTTCACAAGTTGCCAAAGTTTGACTTGTTTTCTTCTTCTTTTAATAGGAAATGTTATTGCAGCGAACTTGTTTACTAGTTGAGTATGAAAATGCAAATAAAGCATTAGACAAAGCAAAACCTCAGAAAAAACAAGCTGTAAGTTCATATTTTCTTTTTTCTGTAAAAACACGTTGAAAAGTTTAGAATTGAGTTTGTGATGTAAATGAATTTATTTTCAGGCTGAAGATGCTAAACTGGCTGCTGAAAAGGCATTTGAAGATTGCTCTGATGTTGCTAGACAAGAAGTTAGTTTCAATATTATTATTGTTACAGACTTTTTTTTTTTATTAAAGCTCTAGCACTAATACATCCATAGGCCATTATATGCCATGAAAACATAACAAAAGAAAATAAGCAAAAGAGAATGGCATATAGGAACTTTGCAACAAAACAAAAGTCAACCATGAATATAATTAGTTAGATCTGATGTCCATCTGTCCTCATCAGACTGCTGGCTTCCTGGTATCTGCTTGTAATTGTTTGTACATATTACAGAGCTCAGAAATGTGTCCAGCAATTTAACTAAGTTGTTTACAGCTTGTTGTAACTCTTTATCACTTCAGAAGTGATGTCATGATGGTGTTGATTTCTGTATGTTGGAAAGGAGGAAGTCTAATAGCACAAAATTGGTGCTCTTCGACGACAAAATGTTAAGGATCTGGAAGTCAAATGCTGATCATTCGTTATCATAACTAAGAACTTGGGGAGGAAACTTGAGCTAGGGTTCCCAGAATACAATTTGGAACTCACTGCTCTAAGACACTTTTGTCCAGGCACCGTCATTTCAAACTTCAGGCAGGGGGTAATGTGTGTGTGCGTACGCAATGTGAATGACACCAAAAAACAGCAAAAACCACACCTACTTACATGTAAATACATTGATTTCTCTAAGCGGGGGGGGGGGGGATTGACCCCTCCCCCCTCTAAATAAGGGGCTTGCATTTGTTACTTGAGATCCGTTAAGTCCAACAGGCTGTGAATAATTGCATTACATCACCTTTGCCTCAGTTTTAACCGGAATTACTTCTTGAAATTGATTCTATGGTTTAACAATTGAATCAATGCTGGTGGTGCTTGAGCAAAAACATCTAAAAGTTTTTTTTTTTTTTGTACATGCATATTTCTGTTGATTTTGAAGTTTCCTTGCAAGTAAACTTATTTTGCAAAGCCATACTGAAGCATTTTTCATCATTTTAACTTATTAAGTTAATATAATTAAGATTTTGTACAACTTTCAGAGTGGGTTTTTAATTATATTAAACTTTACATAAAGGACATTAATTTTCATGTGATTTCTTTCAAATTTTACACATTATTATTATTGTTTTGAAGTTATTTTTATTAAATATTCTTAATTAATAATTAAATGTGTTTTATTTGTAACATTTCTATGTCACTGCTTTTAAGTGTAGTTAAAAGAACAAAAGGAAAAAAATCAAAATTATTATTCTTACCAGAAAGTATAATATAGTGTAAACCCAAAGCATAAAAAAATGGCTCAAGGTGTATTGAGTTGACTTCATGTTTCTTTTTCTTTCAGATTAAAAAATTTCACCGACAAAGGGTCAAAATGTTTCAAGAAAGCTTGGAAAAATTTGCTGAAGCCCAACTGAGAAATGCTAGAGATGTGGCAGCGATGTTAGCAAAATCTTTAACAAAAATCAAGCAATTTGAAATAACAGAAGAATAAACTGTCTGGACAAGAGTATGAATTTTTTTCTCTTCAATGAACCTTGATACATATTTTTTCCTGCTAATTTACTTCTTAATTCTCACACTTCAGATATGTCATAATAGTTTGAGTACTTCAGTTATTGAATTATTTTTTCTTTGTTTTTAATTAATCATGAACATTTGGACCTCTTTCTCCTAAGTTTAAGTACTATTGCCACATTTTAATGTAGCTCATGAAAGTTTTGCGCACACATTAGTCATTTGCACTGGGTGTCGACACTCTTCAAAATCCATTTTTAAAAATATCTGAAAAGAGTAAGTACTGAAATCCCAATACATCTTGTACCTAGTTTACAGCGTCAAATTTTAGAAACACACAAAAAAATTTTTCTAGCACTTTGAATCGTTATTCATTCAGACAAAAACATAGGACTTCATTTCAATGGTGCTAGAATATCTGAAGTCTTTTATGTGTCTATATATTGCTACTTGACCACAATAAATCACCGACCCAGGTGACGACACCCTTGCTATCTATGCCATGGATATATGTATATACCTTTTTCCATCTCATCAGATATCTTAAAGCAAATTCTGACTTAATGTGAGTGAGCTATTGAGAAGCAAAGGGGTGAAAGTAAACTTCATTAAAAAGTTTCGAGGTAGGTTTTCATACCACAGACAGCAGGGGTGACCCCCCCCCCCCCAAGCTCAATGGCGCAAATCCCCCCCCCCTAAATTTTTCACAACCCTCTTGTGCTTTTTCTTTTTACCCCTTTTTTATTTTATTTATTTTTTAAAATATTATTAATTTATTTTTTAATATATTATTTATTTATTTTTTAAAATATTATTTACTTTTTTTAAATTATAACTATTATTTTTTTTATATATTATTAATTTATTAAAAGTTTAAATTGTGCGCAGAATAGAATCGCTTTTTTTCCCTTCCAGACATTACAAGCACACACACACGCACACAGAAAAAAATAAATAAATAAATAATAAAGAAATAAAAGAAATAATTTCAATTAAAAAAATAAATTAATGAATAATTCTGATTAAAAAAATCAGTAAATAATTTAAATTAAAAATAAATTAATAAATAATTTAAGTAAATAAATTAGTGTTAAAAAAATCCCCCCCCCCCCATTTTGATGGCGCAACTTGCGCCATAATCTTTCCTGTGGGCACCGCTGACAGAGTTCCTTCTACCATTTTCACTAGTATCTTACCTGCCTTTTCATATAGCTGCTCCGTATTCAGTTTTTGCTTATTTAATTATTCTCAAAATAAAATTCATGCTCAATGAAAGCAAGTACTTATTGTGCATGATTAAAATGAAAAATGTGAATAAGCACCCCAACCCCCCACACACACCTTTTGACAGAAGATATTGACAACTTTCTGTACCCTTGCTGTGTAGTTAAAAATGGCCTAATAATTTATAAATTTCATTATTTCAGTAGAAACTTTTAAAAACCTGTATTGTTTGACTATACCTTTTCTTTTCTAGCAAATGAAAAGCAGTTTGCCGTTGTTACTGTATGATTGCTTGAAAGAAAGTTACTTAGTACAACATTCCAAGCTAGATAAGCTCGATTTTAATTAGACAATATATTGTAATTGTATATAATTGTATGTTTGTATTATAATTCAACAATTAAAACTATTGTTTTTCAAGTTTGTTGCATTTATCAATTCATGTTTCTACATAACCTTTAAACTTTTAAAAATTAACCTTTTTAAGATGTTTAAAAGTTTATTAGCATAGTAGTCTGCAATTTGACTACTTTAAAAATTATGGTACACATATTTGGGAGTTGCTGTAAAATAAACCTCGTATATGTGTGATTTTTACGCTACTTGGCAGAATTCTGTGAATTTAAACTTTCAGATTCACAGAATTATTATTATTTTTTGAAGTTTTAAGACAGCAAAAACAGGTATTCAGCTAAAACAGCATGATTGCAAAAAAATACTCTATTTTTGCTCAGCATGTTTTATATTGTCTACTGTTTACGTGCTTTGTTAATCTTTGTGCATCTTACTCAGATTTTTTTTTGATTCAGCATCTTTTTAAGTTTCTTTAAGTTACATTTCTTTTCAGTTTTATTCAAATTTCAGTTTGAAAATGTAAAAGCACTATACAGTGAAACCTGTGTATAACGATAAACCTGCCAACAGTTTGAGCTGTTTGCTCAAACTGTCTATAATGATAATCTGTCTATAACGATATTTTTTCTCAGTCCCTTGAGTATCGTTATACACAGGTTTCACTGTATGTCCCATAAGAAGCTAGTAAATCATTGAAACAAGCAGTAATAAAAATAAATTAAACAGTAGCAGTTCGTAATAAGTAATTAGCAAGAGTCAGTGTGGAGATTTCTTAAAAATCAGACACAGTTTTGATAAAATTTTAAGACATTTTTAGGACAACAAAATATTAAGTTTTGAGGATTTAAATGTACTTTATAAGCTTGATTTTTTATAGAGAATAAACGTTTTATATTCTATTTTAAAAACTACAACAAAATGTTCAATATTTTATTCTTTTACACACAGTGACTTGTTATGAAGTAGAAATATTTCATTGTATGATTTAAATCTGGGTTAATCCAAGCAGGTAATTTAACAGAAAAACTTCTAATGAATTTCACTTTATAAAAAGTAAACAAATAAACATTTTATTGAAGAAATAGAAAATCTTTTTTTGCACAGTTTTTGTCTTTTCACGAGGAACCCAAAATTATTTTAAAATTAAACTGATCACACCCACATACATACATTAGGGTGTCCCAAAAAAACCGAAAGTCGGAATTTTGTAACGCATACGTTCTTATTTTTTTCCTTTTACATCAAAACAATTCTAAAAAAAGTTTCATGCAATTTGAACAACGGTAACCCGTGCCGACTTGCGCCCGAAAGTGCGAACTAGCCCTTTTTCACTAGGCCAAATCGAAGAAAACTTTTTTCGGAAATTCAAAATTTCATGTTGATAAAACGCTTCCCCTAGATCCCAACATGTCCAAAAAAATCATTTATCCAAATTAAAAAATTTTTAGGTACCCCAAACGAGGCTTAAAATTCATAATTTTCTTCAAAAAATAGCTTTTTTTCTATGTATTTTGTAAAAAATGAAAAATAAATTTAAAGAAATTATTAAGATGAAAAATATGAAGCATAAAGTACATAATTAGAGCCAAATATGTTTTTTCTATCATTTCATATTTATTTCTCCCTTTCTCAAAATTAAGGTTTTTTCAAGTTTTAAGTTAAACTTTTCCACTTTAAATACCACATTTTTTTACAAATGAAGTAAAAAACCAACGTAAATAAAGCACAAATTGGGTAGAAAGTACAGCATCTACGCTGTACTTTCCACCTAATTTGTGCTTTATTTACGTTGGTTTTTAATTTCAATTACATTTCAGCACAAAGCTTATTTTATCATTTTTCATGTGGGGCAAAGTGAAATAGTTAAATTTACTTTCCTACTTCAAAAGGAACAAATGGGAATTTTGCTCTAAAAATTTTTCTATATAAAAAAGGAATAATGTTTTAATGATAATACTTTCGTTGAAATATTATTTTTCATCTTGGGCAGTCATTTTGAACTTTAAAAAAATGTGATATTTTTTGACAGGAATTAACTATCTGTCTAGAAACTTAGTTAAAATATTGCTAGATAGGTTACACTGCAAGCTGGGAAAATATTTCACCATTTCACTTTGCCCTGCTATTTCACTTTGCCACATATTCCCCTACTGCATTTTTTTTATTATTCATCTGCAAATGGAGTGTAGCACCTGGAGTGAGCCAGGTAACAATTCAAATATTTACTCTACTAATCTGCCACGAAACAATGCAAAAAATGTTTTACAATGGTTAATTTTCGAAATATTGCTGATTTTAATATCATTCAGGGAATTTTTCGCAAAATATCGCCAATAGCGCCAAGTTGAACCGACACCACCGAGATTTCTTACAAGGCCTCGCGACGCGTCCTCAGAGCGACCGATGAGTCATCAAAAGAAGACCCCCAGCGAAAAAGAGTCATTCACTTTTTCGTCTCTTCAGTGGCAGTTAACTGACCAGAGGCGAAGTGCTCGATGTCGCCATTGAAGTAGCTTATTTGTCGTTAATTTTGCTGTTGTGTTGTTAGTATTACGTTTTTTGTCTATTAATAAATTTGGACAGCTTAGATTTTTTTGACATTCTCTCCTTCTGTTGTGTGTCAAATTATAAGGGTAATTATGGCGGGAAAAAAGGTGTCCGTATTTAGATTTCCTCAAGATGAACAACTGAGATTAATATAGATTCGGAACATCTCTCGAATGGATTACAATATCCCCAAGTCATCAAGATAAGGTATGGATCAATCAAAATTAGTTTTACTTGTCTTCGAGAAATATTTAGTATTTTGTTGTTAGCGTTATTTGACATTAAAGAAACTTATTAATTGTGCAAAAAAATTATGGACCATTTCTCGTAATAGTTCATTCTGAAAAGTGTTGTTTCATTTAAACGTTAAGATTCTCCTTATCCTTCTCATACAGTATTTTTTGACGCATATCTGCCTCATTTCAAATAAGCTGGAATTGACTTGTTGGGATAACTGGAAATAATTGCTTCCATTTATGAATAATTTGTATTTTAATTAGAACTACGACACCGATATCAAAACACCGATGGTCAACATTGAAACGACTAGGATATAATGCATCGGCCTAGCATTAAAATATATTCATAAATCAATAATCTAAAACAGTGTTACTTGTTATTTATGTATGTATGTGTGCATAGTAAATTCTTTATAACATATTACAGGAGTTGAGAGGAGTAAGTTGATGACAGTAGTTATGTTTTTTAATTAACTAAGGCCTTCGATCTTTCAAATTGAAGTCAAATAATGGTATCAACTTATTAAAATCAATACAAAGTAATAAACTCCTCCCGTTGCGTAACTTCTGTATATATAACTCTTCGTAGTAGGATAGATGTTACATCGCTGATTAATGTTGAAACATTCATCATAAATGCATGTAGTCATAATAACAATTATCACAGCTTTTCCACTCTCATTACAGATTATTACAGATAATGTGAGATATACATTTTTTCTTCTCAAATATGAAACACCGAACTTTAAACATCAATGTTTAACAAGCAGCAACTCTTAATTCACCATTATTTTAACAAAAGCATTGACATTGTATTGGTGCAGTTCTCTACATCAGCTCATTATGCACAATTGTTACACGTCTTAAGTTAAATTAAGCACGCAATTTTGTTGTGTAATTTATAAATATTTTCAAAGTCTACTTCAGAGATTTTTCATTTTATTTTCAGGGGGAGGGGGAGTAAAAAACATCTGATCATATTCCTTTCCCCCAACGTTTTTTCTACAACACCTGCTAAGGGAGCTGCTTTTATTTTCTTTATTATTTATCTTTTTTTACTTCCTTTTACGTAGTAAAGGAAGTATTGTGATCGCGAAAAAAAAAAATCACTCAAATTTGAGTCTTAAATTTTGATTGTGCTCACCCCCGAATGAATGTTCAGTAGTTTTTTCGACCTATCAGCACGTGCATATGTACCTACCAACATATAAGCAGCCGAAAAATCCTTTTCAACCTACCCCGAGTTAATTACAACGAGTTTTCTCGTGACGTCTGTTTGTTCATATGTGCGGATGTGTGTCGCATAACTCAAAAACTACATGCCGTAGAAGCTTCTAGCTTGGTATGTAGGCTCTGAGGACAGTCTAGTTGTGCACCTCTTCTTGTGGTTGCATTCGAATGTTCCCAAGGGGGTGTTTTACCCCTTTTTTGGGGTAAATTAGTGTTAATTTCAATGCAGACTCAAGTGATATGAATTGGTGCGACCACTTGGCAGTATGTCGCCAAGCTTTTGGTCGCCAAGTGTTTGATGCCAACTTGGCGACATATTGCCAAGTTGGCGACAAGTTTGGCAAAAAAATTATTTTTTAAATTTGGGTTCAACTTGGCGCTATTGGCGATATTTTGTGAAAAATTCACTGAATGATATTAAAATCAGCAATATTTAGAAAATTAACCATTGTAGAATATTTTTTTGCATTGTTTCATGGCAGATTAGGGGAGTAAATATTTGAATTGTCACCTTGCTCACTCCAAGCACTTTTTTTAACACTTAAGGCAACTACTAAGAAATTTACACGTAAAAGGAAGTAGTGTGGGGTCCATACCAGATTTTTTTTAAATCATAGGAATGACAGCAAGAGTTATACAGCATACCTGCCAACTTCTGAGAAAAAAAAATCCAGAAGATTTTTTTTTTAATCCAGAAGATTTTTAATGCAAAACAAAATCAAACAAGACACTTTTTAAACCTACTCTTTTCATTTAATATAAAATTACTTATGAATTTCATATAAATTGAACTCATAGGTTTTAGTAAAAATTAAAATGGAATCAGTTTTAATGGATTCATATTTAAATTTGTTACATGAAAACTTTTACATTTCTTTTATGAAGTTATGAAGCAAAATTTCAAAAATTTTTAATATAAAACTAGGCCGCATGAATATTTCTTTGCAACTTCAGACTTCGGAAGATCAGCAGCGGTTAATGGTACATTATGTTCCACAAGGAAACTAGTAAACAAACACTCTGCTCGAGTGACATCGTTATCGCTATTTTACTTCTGGAAAAACTTGTCAACAGACGCGCTTTCAGTCGTACATTTTCCGTTTGAAAATGTTTTTTGGACTTCAAGTGTGTAACAACATCATTTTTCCCACCATAGCAAATCGTAAAATTGCAGCTGCAAATACTGCAAAATGCATACTTCGGACCAGAATGTGATCGTATAATACAAGGGTAATCACTTGTATAACTTTCTTTAAATGATTGTAAATAGCGTTTACTCATCTTATTAAACGAGCGAAACAGAACAACACACTCGCATAAATAAAGAGAGAAATGTGGTAACCTGACGTTGAACACCTAATTGCACGTCGTGACGCTCGCTTCGATTGGATTGGATCCCAATGAAGTCACAGGCATGCGCTGTATCATTCAGTGACGTCATAAACTTGCCTAACGTCTTATACACTGCAATTCCACTACGGCAACCATTCCTTTTCCGCTTGGCTTCAAACGTAGTCTCATTAGCGCCAAAATTGGCGAGATGCAATTTTTTCCTCACAAAACACGGAAAATCCGGAAGATTTTGCTCGTAATCGGAAAGACGGAAAAAAACATGAAATTCCGTAAAACTTCCGAAAAATCCGGAAAAGTTGGCAGGTATGATACAGTAGAGAAGAAAAAAAAAAACAGCTTTATTTTAAGCACAGGTTCCAGTTCAATGCACCCTCTCCCCCCCTCCTCCTTCCAGAAAAAAAAGCCAAGCAGCATGGGCTTTTCCTTGATTTTTAATGAAAAGTAATGAGGGATTATCAATTTCATTTTAGGATTAAATATATGCTTATCATCATGAAAAGTTTTATTTTTCGGGTGAATAGCCATTTTCTGCACAAGAAGCATTTCTGAAAAATAAAATAATAAAAATTTTAAGACAACTCCTGAATTAAGAGATTAAAAACAATATAATATTTTTTCAAAACATGTGTGTTTGTTTTCTATGAGTTTGAAAAATAATAAAATTAAAGCATTTCCCTGTAATTAGCCAAATCCTGCAATTTTCAGTCCTTCAGATTCACAAAACTCTGCAAAAAACTTTCAGCTATATTTTTGTTTTCAAGAAATCATATTTTTAAAAGCTATCGACTAAATTCCAATCAAAGGTAACTGAATTATCATTTTTGACTTTCGCGAATATTGTCATGACCACCTTTACTAAATAATGATATTAAAAACAGTTCACTTTGTGCATAAATGAGTAAAAACCTAAAAGCACAAATAAGTCAAGTTAAAAATCGGCAAACATGCTTCAAAGGCATAAAGCCTCCTTCTTCAGTGCCAAGCAAGAAATAGAAAGAATCTGAGCTCGGCACACGCTGACACCTGATTGGCCTAGCTTTTGCTCCTTTTCTATTTAAACTCTCCCGGTACTTTGGTTCTTTCCATTTCTTGCTTGGCACTGAAGAAGGAGGCTTTATGCCTTTGAAACATGTTTGCCGATTTTTAACTTGACTTATTTGTGCTTTTAGACTTTGTTTTTTGGTTTTTACTAAATAATATGTTTTCAACTAAAGGGAGAAGGAGAGAAATGTTTGGCGGGTTTATTCAAACAAGGCCTAATATTTAAACTCTTTGACACAAGAAATAATACTCGCATCGATTTCACTAATCTAGCAAATGCAGCAGAGGCCGAAATATTTTTTTAGCCTGGCTGATGAAGGTAACATTCAACTACAATATTGCAATATTTTGAATAAATAATAAAAAAATACCGGAAAAATGTTAAGTTCAGTTTTTTTATCTTGATGTTATTTTTACAGTTGGTCTGTTACTTGCTTAGTATTCAATTACTTTTCACGAAAATTGTTAAAATATTTGAGATTAAACTAATTTTAATTACTAGCGCCAAATTAATTTTTCTTCATCAACATTCCTGCTTAGCTAAACTTCCTGGGGAAATCTTGTTAATAGTAGACTCTTGTCTACTGTCACTTCTGAAGAAAGACACTTATCTTGTTATTGATTTAAATCACTTGTTTACTATGGAATTCCATACAATCTCAAAAAGAAGCTAAATGAATGAAGTGACATTGTTAATTTATCGATTCAACTTTTATTCAACCTTTCAAAATATAAAAAAACTAAATGAAAACTAATGCATTGTAAAACATTTGATTACACAGTTTTATTCTTTAAATGTCAATTGAAAAATTTCTGGCTTTTCCTCACGTTCAGCTAACAAATCTAAAATGGGTTTGGGAGGATGTATTTTGCGACCACAGTATCCATCCTTGCGATGCCATAGCCCGGAAACTGGTCTTTTCCCAGCCACCTTAATCTGTTTGGACTTCCAATAGGTATGCTTCCATGATTAATGTTAGACACTCTCCCCACAACCACCATGCATTTTTCATGAATCAAAATTTGCTGCTTTGAAGGTAACTGGACTAAACATTTGTTATCTAGTTTTCTCAAAAACTGAGCCGAGGCACCGGCCGCTCTGCAGAACAGGCCCCCACTTCCTGGCTCGGCTTCTATGTTGTGAACTAAGGTGCCTTGAGGCAGGGCTCCAATAGGATGAGCGTCACCCTCAACTGGGCGAACTATGGAACAAAAAATATCATAAGTCATATTAAATCTCCTGGTTAGAATGAGAGTGATGTAAGTCATCCTAAGTTTTGAGTAACTGAAATGTTTGTAAAAACATCTGCACATCAGTAAAAAAAATAAAAAGGGCTACATAAAATTTAATTTGAAGTGAAGAATTTAAATTTAAACACAAGTACGTTTTTTTTTTTAAATTAAACTTCAACTTTTATAAAAAGTTACATAATACGTGTTTTAAAATACCTTTAAATGACTTACACCACTGTCATTCTACTTTCTCAAGAGGTTACTCAAATACATGCAAGATTTTTACGAGTTAGTGATGCTGTTCCTAGCAGAAAACTGCTTTCTGGTTCAAATTGTGGATCAACTTGGAAACTGATTTACATCACTTTCATTCTCTCCAGAACAGCAGAGAAAAAGCTGCCTGAGTTTTTCATTTGAATCATTGAGACCAATTACTTTGTTGAGTTTGTTATCTGGGTTTAAGTCCATCTAATGTTTAAATTGTTTCAATTCAGAAAAAAGTGAAAATATCAACACTTTTGAAGGATCATTCTTGAAAGATAATTTTCGTCTTTAAAGGTATGCAGAAACTTGTTATCGATATAATCATTAGAATTAATAAAACGTGTAATAATAATGCATGTCATACTGTAAAATGCAGAAACCATATCAATGCAAAAGAATCTGCGAACTCTTTTCCATTTGTTCCAATGGTTTATTTTTATAACTTTTATCAAAGCCTCTGTATCTCGAATTTTTCTTCTGTCCCTTAAAATTTGAGATAGATTCCACTGCATATTTAAAAAGGCAAATCAATTATTTTCTTTTACCATGATAAGAAATGGAAAAAAAAAACTAAATGAAAATGATTGTATACTCAGAATTAGTCTAAGTAATAATAAGTGGTGTGTGTGTGTGAAGCAGTAATCATTTTACATCCAAAAGTATAAAACAGAAAAAGTTTTTTTTTTTAAAATCCCTTCCTTAATTAAAGGGTTTGGTGGATGAAGGGGCTATGTTATATTTTAAAAAATAAACACTCTGGACAATGGGAAGCAATGGATACAAGTAAGCAAATAAACTTGATACATCAAATATAGGTACCATTAGACCAATTTTATACGCACACTAACGACAAAACCAGAAATTTAAAAAGCTGTAACAATAAAACCTTGAATTTTAATTACTAGCCATTTCTGTTATGACACATAACCAATTAACCATTCATCTCCCAAGCTCTTCAATTGTAACGAAGTTTATAATCGCGAAAGCATTAAATAGTTAACTTACTGGGTATTCTAGGTATAACTGATGATGTTTTAATTATATCTCCAACTTTCATGTTTTCTGAAGCAAGAATCCACCTTTTATGATCACCGCTAGCAACCAACGCAATTCTTGCTGTTCTGCATGGATCATATCGGACTTGGAAAACTTTTTCTTCTAAAGTAGTGCCGTCTTCAGGTCCTTCTCGCTTATAGTCAACCCAACGAAACTTCTTTTTGTGTCCTCCACCTATTGTTCTTACCACAACCCGTCCTGAAAGAAATACAAACATCACCGAATTTGAAACTGAGCTGCATACTCCAAGCAATAATGATCTTGAAATATTGTTTCAAAAATATTTTCTTGAAAAATTTGCTTTTCAACTTTTATAGATAAAAATGTCACCAAAAAAAAAAAAAATAATAATAAATTTTCAATGTTTCTCATTAGGTTTTCAATGAATACAAAGATTTTTTAAGTTTTTCACTTCATTTTGTATGACAAGGGAAGTTTTAGTTCAATTTTATTTAAGGATTTAATATTCTTTTCATTTTTAAAAAACATACATTTAACTCAATTAAAATTTATAATTTTATTGAGTTCAGTAATCTGCTTGCAATTTGAAAAACACCTTTGATAAGTTCTAGAAAATATTATAAGCTAAAAAATGCAATCCTAGTCTAACTGCTTACATTTAACATTACATGCATAAAATTTAACTGAATTTCAAATTATTTATTGAAGTAATTTTGATAATTTTGTAAGAAGCAGAAAAAAGTACCTTTTTAATTTTAATTTTTTAATCAAGACAGAAATCCACTCTTAGATACAAAATCTTGCATCTATATATTTAAAATTATCAGTTTTTTCTTTCATGCTAGATATTTTAATAAATTTCGAAACTGTTTCTAATAGGGCATGCTAAAACTCCCATAGTTCCTAGCGCGCCTTAGCGGAATTGGTGTAAGTTACTTCCGGCTATTCGGCCGCATTTGTATTATCATGGAAACTCCTGTGAGAAGTACCGATGCATCTCCTATGCTCTTTGGACAACTCAGTTTTTTTTTTTTTTATTTCGTTAAAAGAGCTGTGTGTGATGAATTCTTTCAAAATATCGATGTTTTAATCACAGACGTATTGTGGACAGTATTATTTTTAATACCCTTTCTGCTGCGATTCCAAATGAAATAGTTGAATGCGTGACCGAGTACAATAATCTTAAAGCATAAATAACAATTTTATACTAATACCAAATAACTAACCCGATCGGGATTTCTGACCTGAAATGTGCATTTTTTACACAGTAGAAAACTTGTTCAAAATAAAATAACATTATTCATTTTCTTCTTATTATTATTTTTTTTTTTCGGTTGAAGGTGAAATGAGTTGATAATTAATTCCAGAAAATATTAAAGTTGATGCTTTGCATTTTATATTTTCATTTTAGTGCTTACAAGATCGATTCCTTTTTGCAGTTTTCTAAAAAAATATAAATAAATAGACACTATTAGGGGGGGGGGGGGACAAATATTATTGTGTACTGTAATATGCAGCCGAAATAAATAGTAAATACCACTTCTACTGAACCTTACTGTCAGTGGTGTGCACTACATATGTTTTACCTTTTTTTAAAAAATTTATATGTTTTAAATCATAGTACTTTTTTAAATTTTGATTCATTCGCTTTTTTTTACTATAAAAGGTGTCTTACCTAGTTGCTTTTATTAATAAGATGTATTAATATTTGGATATTTACATTACTTAATTTCAAATTAAAAATGTTACCGAAGTGTTTATTAGTTATACTAATATTTGAAAATTTTATATTTGAATTAAATACACAAGTATGTTTTCTTTTCAACTTAAACCCCAATTCCTTTTAAAAGTAATGTATTTTTAGCTGCTGTAATTACTTTTTGTCTGTCTTTAGTTAATATCCTTAGTTTCAAATTTATGGACAAATTATTTTTCTTGGGAAGGGGGGGGGGTGATAACAATCCTTTAAATAAAAAATGAAAAATTTTGGGTGTTTAATAACTATTTCACAGGAATTTGGGGGGTCGACATTCCCTCCCCCCGAAACCCTTGGTTTAACATTCTTGGCTGCATTTTTTACATGTAAGGCCTGTGAGACCCCCCTCTTTCTGAAAGTAAATTTTGTCTGCTCTCATGATAAAAATATGTACTGTTAGTGTATTACTGAGACACATTTCACATCCGAAAAGAATTTGTATGAGCTTTGTACTACAATAGATGAAATACAGCTTTGTAATTCAGTTGAATTGTTATTATATTTAGCTATCGTTATTAATCCATTTTTAACTAGTTTTGATTTTTCTTTGTAATATCTTGTTTAAAATTTTTCCTAATTGCTCTAATTAGTTTGTATAAATGATTGAATACCATAATTTTAGTTTTCGTATTAGCCAGGGGATAAGCGAAGCAGAAATACTGTTGTAAAATTGTTTCTTTTATTTGTGTTCTGGCTAAGTGAGCTTTCAATATTATTTAATTTGAATGTGCTTTGGTGAAATCGGTAGGTTTGCCTACTACTTTTCAGCTAGCTACTGCTTCAAATAATTTATTTTTATGAAGAATAAAATATTAAAATATTAAATAAATCAGAGTCTAATAAATAAGATAATAAATACGAGTTTTTTTTTTTCAATCTATTTTCTATTGTCGAATTTCAGACATTTTATTGGAAAATAGGGTAATAATTTAGATGAAAAAAAAATTAATAACCATTAAAAGTATGTTCCGTTTGATGTGTGCATGTTTTATTTATTTCTTTCTTTTAAGAGAAGAATGGTAACCTTTTGCACATAATTACGCGTTATATTTTAACCAGCAATTAGAGAAACGTACATTTAGCAAGAAAATAGACTGCAACATACGCTAGCTGCAGAATGATTGAAGTCTCAAATCTTTTTTTTAATTGACAGCTTTAATCATCATTTTAATTACTATCAATACTTCCAAGCAATAATGCCGTTTTAGACAGCTGTTTTAATTTTTAAAAGTTTAGTTCAAGTAAAATTTGTATCTGAAAGATATTCCCTCAAGATGAATTTAGCTTTGTAAAAAAAAAATATCTTCCTCATCGCGTAAGCTCTAGCACGTTAATCGAATAACCGGAAGTAAAGAATACCAACTGTACATGTTGCGCCACCTAGCGACAAAGTTTGTCCCAAGCATGCCCTATTACTTATATTCTGCTTTTATGATACTGAAATTACTAAAAAACACATAAATCCATAGTTCTTTCAAAACTCTTGATTTACTAACCAGTTTCGGGATGTCTACCACCCATCTTGATTATTGGTAACGGCTTGGTAGTATATTTTCCATCTTCTGGAAAAACCGGACGCCAGCCATATTTGCTAGGCTCTGGTTTAACAACCCCAGGAGGAAGGGGTCGACCACCACCTCTTATTTTACGAAATATACGCTGGTTCCGTCGATGAAACCTTACAGAAATTAAAGTCTGCCCAAAAAGTGAAGTTTCCGGGTTTGTGTTGAAGTTCAGCAGGCACTTTGAGAGATTAATCAAACATGACTTCTGAATGTTTAAACTGGTCTGCAGAACATGAAGAAAGGACATAGTGAAATTATCTAGAAAAAAAAAATCCTATGTAATTATTCATGAATTGTATTTATAGCTATTTGCATAAGAATAGTAGAGCATAAAGTAACATTAACTTGAAATTATACCTAAGAAATTAAGAGAAAAAAAATTTCAGGAAAATTAAACAAGTTCCAACTTGACTATTGCATGTTCTATCTGAAAATTTTAGGCGAGCTCTGCTGCATGCTTTTCCCAAAGTCTCAGTTAAGTACTTTTTACAAATGTTTATGTCCCTCTCATTTCCAGCACAATTTTTTAAAATGCTTTTTTTCATTGTACTCTAATATATTCAAGGACGGCTACAAGGGAGGGGCGACAGCAGTCCCCTCCCTCGAGGGACTTGGCAAGGACTGTGTTTCGGAATTGAAGTCCTAAAAACGAAAAGTGTAGTCTTATCTTTGATGATATTAGGAAAGGGGGTGAGGTTTATATACTCCCTTCCAATAATTTTCTGAAACTGAAATTCCAGAAAATGAAAACTTTTGCCCCTTTGATGATGTTAGGGGATGTTCAAAAACATTCCCCCAAAGTCATTAAGAAGTTAAGGCTCTAAAAGCACAATTTAAGAATACCTTTGGTTGTAGAAAAGAGAAGTAATACATTCAGAGACCTCTTACTTTCCACTCCTTAGCTAAATCCATAGTTAAAAAATAAAACAATGTTTTACGGGTGGGACCACTTGAAAAACCCACCATGTCGGTAAAGTGGGTTTTTTCAAAATTTACTGCATATTGAAAACTTTTATTTTAGAAACAAACTAAATATTACGAATATTTTGATCAATACGAAGCCTAGAAATTGGTATTGATCAGTTTAGCTATATTATTTAGTTTGTTACAATATTTAGTTTTGGTCAGTACCTGGTCCAGAAATTGCCATCATCCTTTCCTGACAGTTTATTAGGTATTAAAAATAAAACTGCACGTGAGTTTCATTTATATGGTTTTTTATTTTTTTTAATACTTAAAAGATCAAAAAGACCAATAATTATTTCAATCTATAAATTCAATTCTGTGTCAATTTAATAGAAATACTAATTTAAAAAATTCAATATTACAATGCTTTTTCCAAATCTGTTGAAAAAGTTTTTTAGGAGGTCACAGTGACCTCTTTTCAGAGCTTCCTTGATTCGATGAATGAGATTCTACAATGTTGGAGTAAAGAATTATAGTAAAATGATTCTTGAAAAAAATCCGAAAAAGTCTAGGTTTTTTCAAACCCTGGTATAAACCCACAGTGCACATTTTGTCAGAAAGCAACAAAAAAAAAAAACAGGCCCACTTATATCGCACATCCAGAATGAAAGGGGCACATCTCAAAAAATGCATTTTTTGGAAATATGTTTAAATAGCGTATCTTAGTACACCTTACATGAGAAACCGACCCATTTTTTTCTAGTGTTAACAGTCGCAGCTAAAAAGCAACTTATGCCCTTATCATTCTCCAGATTCTGGCGATTGTGAAGGGAGAATTGAGTTTGAAAGGGGCACATCTTTGATAATCAGAGTTCGCCGAGCGGAATTGGTGCAAATTATGGCTAGTACCCGTAATTTTGCTTTTTTTTGAAGTGACACTCGTTTTAATTGTTCGTTATTAAGTATAAATTGTTTGTGCATAAGTACTTTATGAAGGGTTCCTTTTTTTAGAATAAGAAGAATAGTATTATGTAACCTAGCGTCAAATCATTAGGAATTAAGATTTGATTTAATATCGCTCTGAAATGAAACAGCGATAGGAAGTATCAGATGACAAAATGTTTCACATTTCAAATAAAATAAATGTATCTAAAAATCCTTAGAACAATTTTTTTCTTCGAGAAAACTTGCAATTTTTTAATATACTAAAATTCCTATATTTCATACAGTATATTCTATCATTACAGCTAATTCAAAAAGAATGTATAAAATATTTTTGGTAAAACTAAGCATCATGACTTCAGTGCATAATTAACCGTTTTAAATTCTACAGTCGAAAAATAAGTGAAACTTATTTGTTTATCAGCTTCTATGATTTTATATTTAAAAAAATTGCTATTAAATTGAAAAGAGTAACGTATTACCTAATTTGTTGATTAAATACTTTTAGAACTATTTTATAACTCTACTACACAGAGCCCTTTTTGTTAAATGTTTGTTAAAAGCTACAAACTTGAAAATAACTTTGTCACATTTAGAATTACTATACCTATTTAAGTACAACGTTTAAACTACAAGCAAGGTCAATATTGAAAAATCAAAAAAAAAAAAAAAAAATCTGCAAACGATTTAGAAATACGTTATATTTTTTAATAAATTTGAAATCCTTCGTATTATTTTTTCCTTTCGACTTTTTTGAATGGATCGTCTGCTTTGCGTTTAAACCTTCTGAAATGTTAAATCGAATCATTAATAAAGAAAGAAAACTATAATTGCTGTTGACTTTCTGCGTCCGTTTTGATCTAAATTCATACCCTGTTAAAGAGCGAAAATTAAAATTGGTAGTAGAATGTTTACATTCTGAATTTCGGTAAGATATCAATGTTTTACAGAAAGGCTTAATTTTTACGTTGAAACTGAAAATAATAACTGTATGAGAGTAAAATTTTGTATTAATGTTATTGATATTGTTATTCCTGCGAAACTGAACTACAAAGATGGAAATACCAATTACTGTCTAACATTTTTTCGCGAAACCTCCGTTGAATCTGCGCACGCGCCAAGTCTCTTCTGACTCTCTCGAAATAGGGGGGAAATGCAACGAGGAAGTAGCAAGCGAACAAAAACTGAAGGCATTGGGAAGTGCGCATCCTAAACCTATCTCCCCTTTTTCAAATGGAAGCGTTCGTGGCTGCCAGGCGCACAATACGCAAACAGACAGTAGTTATTACTTTTTTACTTCCTTGTAAGTAGTACAAGAAGTAATGTTTTCTCGAAAAGATTTACGTTCAACTGCGGCCTAAATTTCAACTTTACTCATTCTCGAAGGAATGTCTTTTTTTTGGCGCATCCGACCGTGCATACGTACGTACAAAAGTATAAGCAACTAAAATGCCCTTTTTTTCCCATTATCGAGTTAATTATCACAAGTTGTCTCGTGATGCGTAGGAATCAGGTATAAATCAAAATCCCTACAAAAAGTAGTGTAAAATTTCGCCTGTAGAAAAGAGAAATTTTATGATTTTAAAGTTTAATTTAGGCCTTTTCGGATTTCGTAAAATTTCAGCCACTGTAAGTAATAATGTATAAGTATTCCACTTAAAAGATTTTCTTGCAACTCTCAGCCCCCCTCTCGTAAGCAGAGTGAAAGAACCCTGGCGTGACATTCTGAGCATGAAAGGACCTACGTGCCAAATGTGGCTCAAATCCGTTGTAATTTTGGGATTTGTATGAAGAACCCCCCTTCTTTGGGGGAAGGCGGTTGCCCCCACTCGTGGATAAAAAAAAGGCCCGATATAAATTGCACAAAACATGCATCATTAAAAAATGTAGGTTAAAATCATGACAAGAACTTCAAAAAAAAAAAAAAATTAAATGGTGTATAAACCGATGCCCGTAAGAATAGCTATTTTGAGATGTGCCCCTTTCATTCTCCACGAAAATGGAGAATGAAAGGGGCACTTCTCCTTAATTACCGACTTATTTAAAATTGACCGGGAAACGCAGACCATAGTCACCTAGTAGTACCTTTAATCAACCAATCAATGAGAGTTTATCTAATTTCAATAGTTATTAGAGTCAGGGCAAGGATTTAAAAAAGTTTAAATTTTCAAATCGATTTTTCTCAAAACAGCTATTTTGAGATGTGCCCCTTTCATTCTGGATGTGCAATATGTAAATACATTGATTTATCAAAGCCTGGAGGATTGCCCCACCCCCCCTTCCTCAAATGACAGGTCTGAATAAAAGCCTCACGCCTTCTATCAAATATAAGCCAGATTTTTAAGGAATGTACAGCAGAAAACTTCAGATTAGTGTAAAAATCATAAGTAAATCAATATTTTAAGGAATATGCAGATTGAATCAGATTTCTTTAAATTATATAGCTGTTTGCCAGACGAACTCGAATGTGTAGAGTTCTGAAAACATCATTGAATTTTTTAGATCCCATTTACATTTTAAGAGGTGAGAAGCTAATTCTAGTCAAATGTTTATTTAAAAGAAAATGAAGATAGATATACTTATAATGAAGCATTTCTGTGTTTATATTTATACAGAAGAAGATAGTTTTTTCAAACAAAATTGATTGCATATTAAATTATCTTTACAAATTTATCATTTTGATAAATCACGGGGCTTAATAACGATGAGTCAGAAAAAAAAAAGCTTCAATGTGATCCACTTTTAGGTGTCAAAGTTGATACCTAAAAGTTGGAAATCTAGATGTCTAATTAAAATGTCTGGCTGCAAAATGCGACTAATGACTGCTTATTGTTAAACACTGGTTTCGAAGTTACAAGGAATTCCCTTTTTAAAGGGGGAAGAGTTGAACTTATGGATGAAACACATTCGACAAAAGCCAGGATACATGCAATACACCACCAGTTCGGCCATTCCATCCAGATATGTTTAGCATGTATTCCTGCCATAGGCGTGGTAACTTGTTGCTTAACCTTTTGGATCCGGGCTGTTCATATAGAAATTTTTCTTTCGACCCAGGTAGTACGAGTACGACAGTTTAACCGGATTTCTTTTCTATTGAAAAGAGAAGGTATAAACTGTTATACCAGACGTATGAAACCTTGAAAAATCCCTGGCTCCAAAGGGTTCAAATGAAAATTTCAACCTTGTCCTCTAGCGAGACTTATGGTACAACATGTGTACCACCCGGTTCCTAAAGGTTAACAGTCATGTTTTTTTTATTCATATGTTCAACTCTCACACAAAAAAAGTTCCTTGAAACTCTGAAATAATGCAGTTCTCTGAAATTTTATGCAATTTGATACTAATACTTTTTTGTCCTCCTTACACAAAAATAGTATGGTTTTACTTATTTTGCATTCAAAAAAAGAAAAAAACATTTATTTTATTCTACTAAAAAATTTAAGGAGGTGTAGACCTTCATCAGCTATGCCCTTGCATTTACAACATGGAAGTTTTTATTTTTCATTTAATATAGCTTTCATTTGATGGATTTTTAGATGTTTAACCTTAAACTAAAAATATAAATTTTTTTTCTTCATTGAAGTAAACTGTAAACATTAATTCCTGATTGTTCTAAGTCTTCTCACATGAGTAGTATGCTTCAAAGAGCTTTTATCGACATATATTTTTTGGCAACTTCAATTTGATCTATCATTACAACAAAATGCAATTTGGCAAATTCTTTTATTAAAAAGGATAACACAATGTTCATAATTCAGGATATTAATACATATTCCAGTCTTTTTTTAAAACATACAATTGAACTTTCAAAATAAATAACTTTGGAGAAATTATAATTATACTTTAGCTTTACATTATATATGTGTACACTGAATATATAAACTAAGATCTACAACTTTGAAGTCCATATTTGAAGGCAGTTTCACATATAGTATAGTTCAACAATAAAAAATGAAAGTTCACATGACAAAGATTTTCTCAGCTTCTTTTATATCGAACACTTCTTTAGTTCTGGGACATGTAACCTTTCCATTATTGTCTGCAGCCATAGTTTTTAGAGAAAGTTCTCCATATACATAACCATTTGGTAGCATTAGAGGATGATTATGTTCGTTCAAAGGTTCACCGGAGATGTAACATACCAGCCTTGATTGTGAGCAATGTGAATATGGCAATGATTGGGCCAATTTATTAAGAGCAGGTCCACAGACAGGGCAATCCGCATTTCTCTCCCCTTCTGCTTTATAGCAAATAGGAGTTTTTAAGGCAGATAATCCAGCTTGCAAAGAAACTGAGAAGACTGACACATTGCTCAACTGATACAGTTTGAAATTATCATGTCTAAATTGTAAAACTAATTTGTTCCACCTAGCTTCATCAAAATAATCCTTATAAGGGTGAATGGCGGTACATAAAGGAAATGCTAGAAGACCCATAACATGTTGCACTTCGGTAAGATGATCCTCTTCTACATTGGAAAAGTATTTCCTGGCATGTTTTATGGCTTCAATTCTCAAATCCTGGCGAATTAATTCAATGAATTCCTGCTGACGTAGGTTGAATTCTAATGAACTTTTCAACTTCCGCAGTTTTGATTTGTTATCATAACACCAATTCAGACAACTAGCAGTTTCATGTCTTTGTAAAGACTCTTCAACTTCTTTCGAAATTAAAAACAAATTGATGTTTGTAAGATCTTCAATGTTTGAATGCTTGGCTAATTTCAGAGCGGTATTATAGTAGCCACAACGCAAGAAATGATCGACAAGCATTCGATCTAAGCGCTTCTTCTTCCATTGCGCTACTGCAGATTCCTGAGAATTGCCATGATCTTTTAAATGATCTAATCTTCTTTTGCACACTGATGCAGCTTCAAGTTCTTCACTTACACTTCCTTCAGATTGGTTACAAACTAATTTTCTTTTAAGAATATTTAGCTTTTCCACAACACCACCAAGAAGAACTTTAATTTCACCAACGTTAGGGGATTTCTTGCTAAGCCCCTTTTCTAATTCAGTTGCTGCATTTTGAACGTGAGATACTTCACGATCAATTGTTTTCTGAGCTGTTCGAAATTTTTTATTCAAAACTTCATATGGAACTTTTAAAGTAGGATGTTCTAACGCTTTCACTTCTGCCATGACGAATTAAAGAGACATATGGATTTGCGAAATATACATATTCTAATGAAAGGCAAACTTAGACATTAACAGCCCGAATCAAGAGCATAACTTTGCTTTTGTAATTAGATATAAATATGAAATTCGAATTAATCAAATTTAATTTGTTAGCAAAGCCAGAGAACCACCTACAGCGCAATAACACCTAACATCCAATCGTATACACACAACAAAAAAGTTCAAAAAGGGGTCATACCTTTAATGCAAGTCGAAAAATTCCGGATATTTTGCAAATAATTATGGAACAACTGTAATCCAATAATTTACATCATTATTTACAGAGAAAATAATAAATTTCAAACATTTCCCATAAATGCGGTACTGTTATGACGTTTTTTTACAACATCTAATGCCAAGATATTTTTAAAAGAATTGTAAAAGAAAAAAAAGATGGATAGATAGAAAAATTATTTTAACTTTTTTATGATCAGGTTATTCTTTTTAATTTCTCAAATGAAGCGGTAAAAAAAGAGAGAAAAAGAAAAACTAGTGGTTGCTAACATTCTTTCAGTTATTGCTTCACTCCAACTCCGACCGCTAATAATATGTAAACAAATAATCTGCAGACAACTTTCTCTTTCTCAAGTCCTAAGTGCTTTGATCAATATTTACAGATGCGGAACGTGTTAGTTTAATTGCAATTCTCTTGTTTTTGAAAGTAATTGAAAAGATTTGATGTCCAACAAGTCCAAGTAATATCTCGAAGAGCTTGGACTTTTGCAGGAATAGCTTAAAAATCATTTAGGACAACATGATAAAGGCATCCCCTTCCGGGTAGAGATAATCGCACTATAGTTCACTTATAAAAATTACTATTATTGTTCTTTCTATTCTAATATTTCCCAATAAATTTTCGTATTAATTTTAAATGCTAATGTGATTTATTTGAGGACATGATATGTTCCCAAAAAACTAAACATATACTTTAAATATTTAAATAGATATCACATGATTAGTTACATTCTGATAGCATTCATTTATATCGTGTTTGATCCTTGTGCACACGTTAAACTCCAAAGGTCTTTTGATTATTTGCAGACTAAAGTCAATGCTCTTAAAATGTTAAACAGTTTTTTTTCTTCTGAATTTTGAAAGTGGCTGAAGGATTAGGTTACTTTCCCATTTGATTCTATAACTGACTTGGCGCATTTTCATTTAAAATGAGTAACAACCAGCGGGAAATAAAAGTAAACATTAGATTATTCAAAGCCACTAATGTGAAAATGTGAAATCTTTTGTAAAGTTTAATTAAATAAGCATATTAAGTAAACATTATCATTTTAAAGCTTCTTCTTTGATTTCAAAATTTCAGTAATATTTTTATTTTTATCATCATCTTTTATTTGTGAGGAGCTTGAGATAGCAAAAACGAATCAATATTTTATGTGTGTCATTTTATCAATCAGATTTTTATTTTATTTTTTTTTTTCATTTATTTATATATTTATTTATTTTGTAATGTAGGTTGCTGTTGTGGGTGCAGGAGCAGCAGGATTATGTGCTGGCAGACACCTGGTTGCTGAATCTGAAATATTTTCATGTGATATTTATGAACAACAAGATGATGTTGGAGGCACATGGAGATACTCTCCTCAAGTTGGCACGGATGATTATGGATTGCCTATTCATTCTAGCATGTACAAAAATCTTAGGTATAATAACTATGTTTTTCAATTCATAAAATGATTATTTGATGACTTACCATTGTAAGGTGTTGTTTTTTAGTACATATAATCTTTTGATATAAATTTTATTTATTCATTTTCTGTTATAAAATTAATTTAAGTCTTCATTCTTAGTCAATCCTCATTAAAAAGACTACAACTTCACAGTAATTAAAAACTTGTCTAATGTAAAAATCCTGGTATAATTGTAAAACTATACTCTCAGCTTCTTTTTCATTATTTTCTTTTCATTTTGATTTTAGGACAAATCTTCCCAAGGAAGTTATGGCTTTCCCTGATTTCCCGTTTAAAGAAAGTGATAACTCATTTCTGCATCATACAGAAGTTCTAAGTTACCTACAGGAATATGGCAAACACTACAATATTTATCGACAAATAAAAGTAATAAGTAAGTGTATACTGACTCAGGGTTGTTGTGAGAGCTTGGAGCAAAATAACTAACTTTTATTTTGTACTTGTTATTATTACTATTTTACTTACTTTTTTCTTTGCGTATGTTTAAATATTTTGCTGTTCATGTAGTTATTTTTATTACTTCTTCCCTTTTGTATTAATGACTGAAATAGTAGTAGTTTTAGAGAAAAATATATGTTTTTTTTTTGGGGGGGGGGGGGGGGGCAATTATAAGCTTCAATTTTCTGGAAAGTTTTTTTTTTTTTTAATTTAATTTTCATTTTTTTTAATGATTCACTATGAAGAACAGGGGTCTGGCCAGAGGAAATTAGGGTCCGAAAATGAACCCTTCACAAAAATCTGATTGATAAAAACGGACCCTTCACAAAAATCCGATCGATGAAAACGGTCCCTTCACAAAATTACAATTAACCAGGGTGTAAAGAAATCAATAATCTCTTTGGAAAAAAGAAAAATCGGATTTTTTTTATTTTTAATTTGCATTCGTAATGCACCCCTTAACCCCCCCCCTCTTCCTAAAATTTTTCAAATTGTTTCATACAATTACAAAATTGTTTGACTTTTTCACAAAATTAATCGAATTTTCACAAAATTATTTGATTTTTCACAAAAAAAGGGACCCTGTGAAAAATCCTGGTCAGACCCCTGAAGAACCATTTGAAGTGAACTGTCAAAATCATTTACTTGTTCTCTTTCTTCTTCAAAATGTGCACATTTCTTAATTTTTAAGTATTGCTTTGTACATTAGTTTAAACTAAAGTTCAATTTTGCATGATTTTTTAAAAAAATAATAAGAGACAGTACAAGTGAGTAATTTTAGTTGTATTTTTTTTACTAAGAAATTTGTTATTTTCCACAGCTGTGATTAATTAATATCAAGATTTATGAAGTTAAGTGTCTTTATTTGTACATCAGGTACAGTTAAGATTTGTACATCAGGTACAGTACCCATACCAAGCACAGAAGTTATATCTGTCAGGGCCCCCTAGACCCACAGTGGGTCCCTTGCCAGTTTGGTTTGTGGCCCTCTCATAAAACTTTCTGACTAGGCTAACATAGCCTCTCATCTGCCCTGGTATCTGCTCTCAAAATCAAAGTGAGATATTTGCTTTTTAAAATTTTGTGCCTCTAAATATATTTTACAATGCTAATTTTGTTCTTCAAATATTTACCATTCTCAAGTGCCCATAAAACATTGTATTTAGGTAAAATATGCTAAGAACTCACCTAGTGACAATAGCTTAGTTTTATAAAAAAAAAGTTTAATTATTACTTTTGTGCTTAACAGCATTATTAGGGCATCAGATAGGTATTTTCTTTATTCACTGGCCATTATTAAATGCTTTACAGCTATTATAGAAAAAGTGTCTTTGTGAAGTCTATGCATTTTCTAAGCTTTCATTTAATTTTCTTTGTTTAGTTAATGTTTAATAGTTTCTCCCAGTTTATAATTACCCTGTTGTCCACAATAATAATAATGATAATCGGATTAATAAAAAATAAATGAACATTAAGGGAATAAATATATATTTACAATAATAGGAAAAATCCTGCAGTAGCTCCAATTATTATCAGTACTTGTCTCTCACAATAACTCTGAAAACTTCTATAGCTTGAATTTAAGCTAAATGGTTTAAAATGCTCAGAAATATATTGTTGCTTTAGGTAATACTGTTCTTATTTAGTTCCAGACATTTGTTCAAAATATTCAGCCTCTGCAATCTCCAAATAAGGAGTTGATTTGGAAGCTGGAGACTCGGAATCTAAAGACTGGTGAAAACCTCGAAAAATTATATGATGCAGTAATGGTGTGCAATGGGTAAGTGTCTATGTAAGGATATTGAGATAAATTTATGGGCAGACATGCATACCTAAAGGCTTTATTTTACATAGAAGTGCATGATATTTAAAGGTTTATTTAACATTGATAAATTCTGTACTGAAACTAATTTTTAAAGCCAGTTAATTATTAAATGATAAAAAATAAATTTGTAATGATTGTTATTCATTTTTATTCTGTTAATTTTTCAAACACTGCCATTTTTTTTATTGCTTTTAAAAATACAGATATAAATTTTCAAACCTAGGAAGTACTGTCTGCTCCGCTTAAACGAATACTGTCGGTTCCAAGAAATATTATTCAATTAAGTGGGTATTCCATTAAATGGGGATCTTTAACATTGCCTCAACAGTACGGGAAATATTCAGTTCCGAGATATTTTAATTGTATAAGGGGGGGGGGGGTATTCGTTTTTCCGTTACCCAATTAAGCAGGGACGACAGTATCTCTATTTGTAACCATTACCATGCATTCAGTTTTTTTTCTTGTCATATTTAGTGTATTAAGAGCTTTTAAAACAAAATGTAATGTAAAAGTTTACTATTTATCTTTGTAATTGAATCGTTTATTTCGAAAAGGTAACATCTCTATTTTGATCTCCTCTGTCTCTTTCGAAAATTAAACAGCGCACGGTTATATTTTTGAATGTCATAATCAATGAAAAAATGCCTTTAGTTAAGTACACAATTACTGCAATAATTTACCAAATAACCATTGATTATGACATTCAAAAATATAAACGTGCGCTGTTTTATTTTCTAAAGAGACAGAGGAGATCAAAATAGAGATGTTACCTTTTCGAAATAAACGATTCAATTAGTTTAACCCTTTAAGCACCTAAAATTTATGCTGCTTTTATGATAAAGCTATATGTGTCTGTAGCATATTTGGGGGAAGGATTTAAGGATAAAAACCCTTCCAAAACGGATTTTTTTTTTTTACCATAGAAAAGAACTAAAAGTAACTAAATCCCTTTCTGATTTTTTTTTTTTTTGGCCATGCCACTGATATGCGTTACATATTAATCAATGTCTGATATTGTACTTGTCTTCAGGGCCGTCACTTCAAGTTTTCCAGGGAGGGCAAAGGCTCCAAACACAATGCAATTTCATCGGAAAACATCAAAAACCACGCCCACTTATATGGAAATACATTGATTTCTTAAAGTCGGGGGGAGGGGGGGATTGACCCCCCCCTGACCCCCCAAATGACAGGCCTGCTTGTCTTACAAAATTATTATGATTTTTATTACTTGATAATTTGAATTTCTTTCACTTTATTTTCCAAACTTGTTCTGAACTTAAATAAATCCTTTTTCAAAAAAAAAAGAAAAAAAAAAAAAAAATTGAAACTAATATTTTCCTAAAAAAGAAGGTTTTTATCGATCTATTTTTCAACTGTCTCCATTCCTCCCAAATATAAGTTGTACATTTCTCAGAAACTATAGCAATCCAGTAAAGAAACACGAGTTAAAAAAAAAAAAAAAGTAATTTTAGGCATCACAGCCCATTTTTTTTCCTGAAATAATTGCATAGTTTGAATCTCTATTTACTTTAATATCTTATAATGATTTTAAAGGTTTTTCACTCCAAAACTAGAATGTATTGAAACTGAATAATTTATTTTCTAAATTAAGTACAGGAAAAAAATGTATGCATAAAAACTCATTCTGCAACACAAAATAAATATGTATTGACATTTGTATTTCAGGCATTACTCAGTTCCATACATCCCTGAAATTGAAGGGCTTCATTCATTTAACGGTTTGCTTATACATAGCCATGATTATAGAGATGCTAAAAAATTCAAGAATCTTAAAGTTGTTGTTCTGGGTGCAGGTGCTTCTGGAATTGATATTGCGCTTGAAGTTTCTAGGTTTGCAAAAGAAGTAAGTTTAAAATTTTTGTTATTTTATACTGATAAAATTGATGTTCCAAAATACAGGATGCTTATGAAGTCTTTTGCTGATAAACAAAATTTATTCAAGAAACACTATTTAATGTGTATGCTATTTTTTAATAATATGTTTTTAACTTTTTTTCTCCTTTAGTTTATTTCCCTTTGGTCATATATTAACTAAAAGCATGTAAATAGCACTGACATTGAAAACTGAAACTAGTGTCTGGGAATGAAAAAGTTTCCAAAGCCTCCATGAGTAAGGTTTCTTGTGTCAACCCCCCCCCCTCCCCCCACACACACCAGAACCTTTAGCTTGATACACATTGCTCATCCTAATATGACAGTCTATGTCTGAATTATGACCAAACCATGTATGAAATGATGTTCGCAATAACTACGATAAAAATAAATACTGCATATAGAGCACTGAATTCAACTATTCAATAATAATAGTTTCATTTTTCAAATGAAATTGAAAAGTAAATAAAAAAAAAAATAAATAAAATGATAAAAATATTTTGTAAACAAAAAAAATTATAATTAAAAGCAAGTTTTTTTAAATTTCGTAGGGGGTTTGAACCCTAAAACTCCTCTCTTTAAATACGGTTCTGATATGTATATATCATAAGTGTATATTGTAATATTAGTAGCAATAGATAGAAGTATGATAAAAAGTCTTTTGGTAAGCTGTAATTAAAATGTCATCAAATTTTGCCTAATTGCAAGAAGACATAAATATTAAAAGTCATATCTATTATCTAACTTTGAATCACGAGAACAGTGTAAGCATAGAACTATTCAATCTTTTTAGTGGCTTTGGTATTTGGGGAAACAATAAACATTTTGTTAAACCTTGAATGGCTTTGGTATGTGTGAAAAAGATAATTTTAAGGCTTTTTTAGGTTGAATATTTACATCTTGATTTAACGCAACATGAAATTACTCATTTTTTTTCAACCTAAGCACCAGGCCTTATGCCCCTCCCCCCTCCTTTCCCAATTTTATGCCTTTGAGCCCATGCCCCTTGTGACTGTGCCTTAATCTGATCCTGATCCTGGTCATGGTCAACACTAAGTCATCCAGATGATTTAGATTTATACAAATAAAAAAGTGATGACCAGCAACAGGCTCTGGGCCAGACTGGGCTGGTACTAGTCAAATTATAGACCCCAATGAAGATCAATGGCCCTTTTAAAGCTATCTACGCTATTGCTCCTTACCGCCTCTTCCGATAAACTGTTCCAAGCTCCCACAACCCTGCTAAAATAGTAATTTTTCCGAATTTCCAGATTAGCCTGTGATTTAAACAGCTTAAAACAATGACCCCTTGTCCTGTTTTTTATGCAAAAATCTATCCCCATAACATTATTCATTTTAATAAATTTAAATAACTGAATCATGTCCCCTCTGATTATCCCTGCTCAAGACTATACATATTAAGCATTCTAAGTCTGGAATCATAGTCTAAATTAGAAAATCCATTTACTAACCTTGTAGCCCTTCTTTGTACCCTTTCCAATAAATTAATATCTTTCATCAGATAAGGAGACCAAAACTCAACAACTTCTTATCATAAACTCAGCAGGTTTCGTATGTGTACTATTCATATTGCTTTTCATTTCAGATTGTTCTGAGTCATAACACACCTGTCAAAACTTGCCCATTACCAGATAACATGATGCAAGAAAAAGGGATTGAATCGGTGTCAGAATCATCAGTGACATTTCTGGACAAGAAAATTTACAATTGTGATGCTATTATTATATGCACTGGTTATTTGTACACTTATCCTTTTCTGCATCCAGATTGCCAAGTAGAAATTGGTGACCAGAAAGTGTCCCCACTTTATTTACACTTGTTCCACATTCATTTCCCAACTTTAGCTATATGGGCTATTCCAAAACTGATCATACCGTTCCCGATTTATGATCAACAGGTTAAGGTGTTTCTGAAATTTTTGAAAGGCATGGTAGAGCTCCCCAGTGAAAAAATGATGCTGGCTGAAACGGAAAAAGATTTTGAAAATAGATTAGAGCAGGGTTTTAAGCCACGCCATGCTCACATCATGCCTGGAAAATGGCAGTGGGAGTATGATGATAAGTTGAGTAGTTTCGGAAAAATAGATCCAATCCCTAATGTTATTAGAAATATATTTCAGCATGTTCACCATGAAAGGGTTGTAGATGTTTTAAATTATAAAAAAGTAAAATATAGTATAGTTGATAATGAAAACTTTTCTTTTAGTTGACATGTATTTTCCATAGGAAAGCACTTTACTTATCTTTATTTCTTTTGTTCCAATTGTTTCTCCTTTAACCCTTTTTTATTTAATAATTATGTTTTATGAATCAAAGATAATGAGTTCAAAATAAAAAATAAAAGAGAGAAATTTATTTGAAGATCATGAAAATGAATTTATGAAGTAATATGTTTATGTATTTAACTATTATGAATGTCACATATAATTTTATTTATGATTAGATTAAATATATTTTCACCTTACTAAATATGTTTACTTTTCTACTCTTGTTAATGAAAAGCTAATCAAAAATATAAAGCTGTAAGTATTTTATCCTCAAATACACCGATGAAGTGTTGGGTTTTCTTCAGTATAACTTTTATGCTTCATGGCAAAATCCTACAACACGTATATTTTCAAAATAAAAATGACATAAGTTTTCAAAAAAAAAAAAAAGTCTAATCATTGGTAATTAATTAAAAAATATCAAAAATTCTTGCAGTTGTGGAAAGAATGTTTCAAACTTATTAGACATTGGTATTTGTTTATTTATTAGAATTGTCATAATTAAATTAAAAACTATATTTTCTTTCTTTTCTTTTTATCTCCTGTTCTTAGCTGAAAAATATTTTGAAATTTGCATTAGTGTGTAAAACATTTGTGCCCTCTACTGCAACGAAAGTTCTGATGGATTTGCATTTCACTGTTTGTCTAGTTTTTATCAAAAAAAATATTTTAATTTTATGTATTCACAAGAGGTAATCTAAGACAAATTTAAAGTACCGTTGTAATTTTCCCCCCTTCTAAGTAAAATGTTTTTCCTTGAAATATTCTTCTGTTTTTTAGCACTTATCCAATGTATTTATTTCAGATAAGACATTAAGAGTGGAGAATAAGTTTGCTTTATTATTTGCTAAACAACAAATTTTGTACTAAGAAATATTTATGTTCCTAGCAATTAATATACACTTTTTTCTGAAATTCAAACTCTTTTTCTGAGATAACAAGAAAGAACTTTCCTGCTAGCTAATATTAATGTAAGTCAATAGTATGAGATGTGTGAGCGTGTGTAATTCAAATATGTACTTAAAATATATTTATATATTTTTGTGGTTAATAAATATTTTTGAAATGATTGTTATAGATTTAATATAAAAATATTTGAATAAAAAATATAATTCTTAGCTATGTTTCTGGTTTTTATCACATTTGAATTTTTAATATGAGAAAAATTTCAAATTAAAAATATAAATCTATTTGTTCCATATCAAGTAGGTACTTGGTAGTTAGTGGGCATTAAATCTTTTCAGCCAAATTTTGACAACATACTCAGCCAATGCCATCTTTTATTATAAAAACTTAGCATTTATAACATATCGTTGATCAAGACAAGAGGATTAATAAAGATTATTCAAACTTTAATAATACAATATGCAGTTATTTACTTCTGCTTGATTCGTAAAATATGACTGTGGGACAGAGAAAACTGAATAAAAATTCCACATGTAAAATTAATGCAGAGCTCTAATCTCTATTTTATACACAAATCTGTTTACTTATTTATTTTTTTTTTGTACTTCACATTGCTTTTTGGGGAAATTATCACATTTTTCTTCATTTGATTTGATACTTTTTTTTCTGTTTTTTTTTTTGGGGGGGGGGGGGGGATATTATGCTGAAAATATAGTATGAGAAATTAATTGTAGGTAAGACGTGTGTAAGAAGTTGAAAATTTTAAGTTTACGAAAATTTCTTGTGAATAAAGGAAAACAGTCGAACCTCATTAAAACGAACTCCCAGGGAATCCGATGTACAATAAACAGTAAACAGGAGGAAGGGGGGTTCATAAATGTAGAGTAAACTCTCGATTATCCGCGAGGGTGTAGAGAAAAAAAAATCTTATTTAACTTTATTCTTTTGAGCAAAAAATTTTCTTCAAAATCTTAGGTCTGAAATCCATTTTACTTAACATTGCTTACAAAAGAGTGCGGTGTACTTCATCCAATAAATAATTTTACTTGGGCGTTTCTTAAGTTCAAGTACCACTTCTTTATAGATTATATATGCTTGAGAACCTCAAATACAATTTTTAAAAAATTCTGTTCTTATCGTCACTGCTTGTACGTATCACGTTTTAAGTGTAATGCAATTATTTTAAAACAAAAGACATTTTTCATCTTTTCTACCCTTTATTTTACGCTTTTTTTCGGATTATCCTCGATTTTTGTTATCAGCGATATTTGTGCCACCCAATTCCGCGGATAATCGAGAGCGTACTATAGTTCGTTTAAAGCTTGCTCGAATTAACAAGGTTCGACTGTATAACTTTTCTTTTTTTTTTTTAATCATCGTGAAATTAAAGGAACTGAATCGATCATTTATTAACAATAATTTTTCTGATATCCTCTTGCGATAGTAATTAAGTTTGTTAAATGCAACAGTTACTTTAATCGGAATTGGACTGTATATCAATTTAAAATTATTTATTTCAACAAAATTGTGCGTTTCTGACACACAGACAAATAGAATTGCTGTATCTACTTCTAATACTTTTCAAGTGCTGTATATATTGTACTGGAATTGTAATAAAAATATTATTTTTGATAGCTATTTATTTCTTCTACGGCTCATAAATTTTCTGAAACAAGTAGTCTGGTTAAAAATTATAAATGTTTTTAAAATGTGTCAAAAGAAGCCCATACCTCATTGTATGGATGTTTGAACAATAAATTTAAAATCAAAGAAAAACTTCCTAACCACTCTGCATTTATTGCACTAAATTGATAAAACAGTAAAACAAATATAATGTACGACAGAGGAGTTTTAAAGGTAAGTTTTGTTTTGAAAGTCCATTTGAAGACCATAGAAGTAAAAGGGTGTAAGCAGCCGTGGGCGTTGGCAGGTTGATGCACTTATACCCCCTGGCTTTTTTTTTTGGGGGGGGGGGGATAATTAAAAAAAAAATTTTTTTTGGTACATTTTATAATTATAAAAATATAAACTTGATGTTTTTTTACAATTAAAAAATATATCGTAAAAAAAATTGTAGGGCTTCAAAAAAAAATTGAATTAATTTTAAAAAGTCATATTCGTTCAATACTTTTTTAAATACTTTTTTATTTCTAAAAAACACTATCGATTTCGAATAACGGAAATAAAACTCACTTTAAGCATAGGACAAATAAAAAAAAAAATAGTAAAAAATTCGATCAGATAAATAAAACTTAAAAAATAAATAATTTTAACAAAGTGGAAAATACTTCCCAGAATTCGCTTTAAAATAGGTAAATAAATAAATGAATAAAGTTTTTTCAATAAATATAAATGTAGCAATAATTAAAGTATAAATAAAGAAACTAGTTTAAAAAATTTTTTTTAGTGATTTGCATGGGGTTGTACCCTTTATATGATTCGTATGATTCGGCTGGCGCCTATCTAAGTAGCAAAAATATAAATTTAAAGGTAACTATTATAAAGGGAAGAATAATAATAGTGCTACTAACATACTTTAGCAAAAAACAAAGTAATGAAAGACTGCGATTGAATTCAACTCAGAACGCGTTTTTCGGAAAAATTTCCTATTTCACAAACATCCTTTTCCTTTACTCCTTCCCTCTTCCAAGCTAAAAAGCCAAATATCCCTAGCTGAGCCCATAACGGACAACAAAAAAGCGCAGTTCTTCAAAACCATCATTGAAATTTACCATTCATCTGGCATTCAGGGAATTGATACAGGAAACTTGAATAAATTTTCTTTATTTTTCATGTAAAAATTGTTTTCAAACAAAAAATAATATGTCCCCCCCCCCTTTCCTTTAATTAAAAAAAAAAAAAAAGTATGTCAATTGATTTTTGGTGAAATAAGAATTTGATCAATCATAACTTAAACTGCGGCGAATTCAACAGTATTCGAACACATTTGCTTTTGTAACTATCGGAAAACGAGAAAACAAGTATTAAGATAAAATTAAAAATTTAAATAACCATTGGCCCTGATTGCCGATCTCATATTAAAACGAACTTGTCTCGTCATTAAATTTTTTAAATCTAAATATATTTAATTATCTTCGAGAGGATATGGTGAACACGGAAAAGGAAAGAATCCTTACTAGTAAATTTTGCTAAAAGCAAAAGCATAATAAAGAAGGAAAGTTAAAAAAATCTTATTCTAATATTTCTTACAAGTATTTTAATTGTTAACAAATAGAAGCTGGCAACAGATAAACATTTTAAATCTATGACTTTTCTTTCCCCGTCGGCCAATAATGATATCGGTTTCCAATAATGTAGATTTAAGCTTTAGCCGCATTTGCTAAAAAAAAACGTTATAATTCGAGTTCTATTTTACAAGGGAGTTCCAAGCACATCTCATCAGACGCAGATTTTTTTTTCTTTTGGTACTATTGTTTTAAATTTTCCGGTATATTTTCACTTCAAAAATCGCGATAAACATTTTAAAGGCTTTTAATTAATATCTTTGCTAATTAATGCCATCTGAAGACGTGACTTAGTTAAGAATACTCTCTATCACTTTACCTTTCAAACAAACATTTTTTTCTTTTCAAAATCGGTCTATCCGTTTAGGCTGTACGGTGCCACTGAGAGATATATAGACACTTCAAACTTATAACTGTCTTCCTTGTTGCGTCAGGGGTTAAAAAAAAATTCAAAGTAAGGATTACATATGTTTTGACTTTTTCGGAGATCCAAATGGAGAGAACGATTAATCCAAATGAGCAATATAATGAGAAACGATATAACAAGGGTTATTGTATTTGAAAAAAAAAAAACACACTGTTATCCCCTCAGGATTAAAGGATCTGCAGAGAAAAGGAAATTAAAAGCGACTCTCATAGCGCTTTCACCACTGCCGAGCAGCCACCCTGCCCCTGTAGAACGATCTTTCCGGCTTGCATACTACGATTACTGTAAAGCTAAATGTAAGAGCTCGCATCTAAGCGAAGGGGAATATACACTTTATGTAAGTAATGACATAAGTATTTATGCTTACCGCTTTTTATACGACATTTTTATCATTTGTGCAGTTTCACGAAAAGTGGTCCAGGCGCAATAAATTTTTTTCCATCACACAAATTAAAACAAATTTAATTTTTAGACTAAAAAATGTCTGAACTTCTCAGTTTCAGCAAATAAAGTTTTTTTTAATCATATTTCGGCTGCATTTGACAGCACACAGACAGAAGCTAAAATAAGCTTCTGTAAACTTTATGTAGAAGTTATTCTACATAAAAATTACTGCCATAAAAATGATTCTAGATTTGCTTGGAAATTATACTTAAGAGAAATAAAAGATATTTCTATAACTTCATCTAAATTTTTAGTGCTATTTTCCAAAAAACAGCGTCAAAATGTCACACACGTAACACTGGAATGGCCCATTTATACCAACTTGTTCGTTCAATTTTTTCACATTCTTATCACTCAACTGATGTGGAGTAACTAATTATAAATGAGGTAATTTATCAGAGCTTCTTTCTTTTTATAAACGAGGCTCATGGCTCCTTAATTCCAGTTTTTGTTCCTATGGTCTCCGTGATTTTCTTTGAACACCCCTCGGTGGCACTCGCTGAGAGCCCCTCTTCAAAACCATCGTAAAAAAGAAGCTTCGAAAAGCAGGTAATCCAAATTAGGATTTATTTTATGGTTAGTGTATTGTTTTCAACTGATCAATTATTGCCCCACTTTAAAAGTTATTTCCTTCCGTTCACTTGAAAAATGTTACATCTGAGTATTTATTAAGCTTTGTTCGGTTATTAAAAGAAGATTTAGAAGGAAAAATTCTTCATAATAACATATACTGCAAAAAAAAAATGAACTGCTGTTTTGGCAGCCGAGGTTCCAATTTAAAACTATAAAATGCACAGCAATAAACTGTAAAACTAGCAGTTCTACTGTTTCTTACTGTGAAGTTAACAATTTTACAGTTTAATGCCGTAAAACTTAGTCGTATTATAGTGTAAAAACAGCAGTATATTACTAGCAGCCGAGGTTCCAGCTTAAAGCTGTAAAATGCACAGTAATAAACCGTTAAATTAGCAATTTTACAGTTTAGTACTGTAAAAGTAGCAGGCCTGTCATTTAGGGGGTCAGCGGGGGTCAATTGCTCCCCCTGATTTTGAGAAATCAATGTATTTACACATAAGTGGGCGTGGTTTTTAATTTTCAGATGAAATTGCACTGGACTCTTTGCCCCCCCCCCCCCTGGAAAAACTTGAAATGACGGCCATGAAAAATAGCAACTTAACAGTTTTTTTACTGTAAAACTAGCAATTTTTACAGTTTATTACTATAAATTTTGATCTCTATTGCTATACTGTAAAAGCAACATTCATTTTTTACAGTGTAATGAAGTAATTTCTCTTAGTTCGGGTTGAAATGACGGACCACAAAAGGGGTAGCAAAAATCTACAGTCAGATATTACCCCCCTCCCCCCCATGAAACATCCCTGAATATTTTCTCCACTTTCAAATAATTGTCCATCAGCGCATCTCCCTACTCCCCCTCCGTAACGAATCGGATCTCTGCCTCGCGCCTCTCTCGCCAGATAGCGCCAGCGTCGTCCCGAAATGTCTGTCCCGGTCTCCATGGCAACCCAGTCGAGACCTGGGAAAAAGTCCTCATAACCAGACGCAAATTACCGAGTAATGGACGCGTCGGAGGTGTTTTCCGAAACAATCCTCTCTCCGAAAAAGAACCCGCCTCGCATCCGAAGATCCGGAACCGGTGTTTATCCGAGAAGCAGCGGCCACTGCACATGCGTAGTGGCGAGCCAATAGCTCCGTCAAAACCTCCCGTTACTAGCAGTGGTTTGGTCCAACTTTGCTGAGGAACGTCTTAAAGAAGGAAACAGAAAGAGAGGAGAGAGATTTTAAAACAAACAAACAAAAACTCGCGAGAGGGAGCTTTGGAAGCATGTATAACCACCGTGTGTCGTGCTCCCCCCGCTATCCTTCTAGTCACCCTCCAAGTTCGGTTACAAGCTATTCTGGAAGAGAATCTGAAGTGTAAGTAGAGACAAGAACGCATGTTTTTCTAGCTCTCTTTAGATGTGTCGTAATTCACTTGTGTGACCGAGATTTCAAACTCTTTACTCAGATGCAATATGTGTGTGTTTCATTGAATTCCTTCCAGTGCAAAATTTCAAATTGCCAGGTGGAATCTGTGGATATTAAAAAAGAGGCTGTATTTCTAAATTTATGTCGATGTACTGTGGATTAAAAAAAAAGTCACAGATTTTAGTGGTGCTTCTCCACAAGTATACTGTAACAACGCTTAGATAGCACTGGGGACTCGCGATTTATTCGTTGCTCTTGTTTTTTTCTTTTCAATAAGTAATGCCAAAAAATATATAAATAAATAAATGTTATAACTTAAAAATAATTCAATAGACTTGGATCTTTGCATTTTTTTGTTTATTGGGTGGTATTTTATACGAGAAGTCTAAAGTTTTTACCAACTGAAAGCTTAAACCAACAAAAGGTGCTTTCAATTTCTGAAATCATCTTAGTTTTTAATTGCATTTGGTTACATCTCGTGTTTATTGTTAACTGTTACACCATAAATGTAAGTTACTTTTAGAATTGACAATGGTTTAAAGAAAATATTGTAATTTGGTATGACCTATAATTTATCTTTCTCTCTCTTTTTTTTTTCTTTTTTCCTAAATAGAATGCAAATTTTTCCCACTTTTAGAAAGCAATAGTGCAAAAAAAAGTGCAATGAACTGAAATTATTTCAGATGTATTTACTGTGCCTATAAAGTAGTGGAGATTTCAAATGTGGAGATATCTTCGTGTACTTTCCCAAGCATTTGTGTCATTCACGCCTTTGTAAACTTTTGCGTCAACTCATTGATTCAGTTTAATAATTTTCAATTATCGCTTAAACCATTTCGACATCAGTGAATACTTAAATCACCCATAGTTGTTCGTTTTTTTTTTCTTTTCTTTATCCCTTTTCTCTCTCTCTCTCTCTCTTTTGGACTTAAATAAATTTTGAAACTTATGCTCTTATTAGTATGAAAAGACTTTATAAACTCTTTTTTTTAAACTTGACTCTGCTAATGAAATTTTAGAACTGCTTTGTTTGAGAGAATCTTTTATTGTTTGAATAGTAACTCTAAACTGCATATAAATTAAAGAAAATAAAGAAAAAATACGAATATAAACATCCTAAGCGTTTTTGATTTATGAAGCATTATTTTTATTTTTATGCTCTTGTATAAAACACTCAGAAAGGCTTTATATACTTTCGTTAAAGCTAAACTACTTCATAATTTTGAACTGCCATGGGAAATTACATAGAATGTGGTGTGTTTTTATGTAAATACTTAAACTTTCGCCGTGATTTAATAGTTTG